>JAOEHI010002451.1:0-11660 GCA_025447815.1 Percopsis transmontana
TGTAATAACTCATGAAAATAATGTACATGTCGCAAATGTATCCATCTGCAGTCATCTCAACCACCGAATACAGAAACTAGTTACTAAGACTAACGGGTATAATATTACCAAAATTTTATTAGTAACTGCGTTACAGCAAAAAGGAATACATACTGTAATTGCGTGACTTTCTAGCATTGTCCACATCGGCATAAAACCTGCTAGGCTAGCGAGTGTTACCATTGTACAAATTAAGACATTAAACCTGTATTTATAGCACTTCCTTGAGTTGACAAAAGCGTTTTACTTACGGGTTGGGCACTGGTTGTAACCCGCCGCGACGGTACTGCTCCAGGCTTCAACAGCAACTTTTTAGCGAATCCTCTGCTGAACTTTCCTAAGTTCAAGAAGTCACTCTTCAAAATGGGATGAACAGAAACTAAGTTGGAAGTATTGTGTTGTGGCGATGTGGGTCCAAAAAGAACCTGAAGCAAAGTAATCCTCAACTCTGGGTTCGTGGGCAACATGTGCATTGTTGAAGTTTTATTTGTGCATAGCGCACAAGCTCGTTGACGTTCCGCCATCCTTACTGTTTACGAAAAAAAATGTAACGGAGCGGTTGTCAAATGGGCACGCCGATGAATAATGAGCTAAATCAGTTCTACGTCACACTGATAAGCTTTTGCAATTGGCGAGATTTCTCGCCTATTTCTTTTCAGTGGCTAGAGCTGACAAAGGAGGTAGCAGTTCATTTTTACATTCACGGTATAACACAAACACACATGGACCTAATGGATGTAAAAAATTACAAGTAAAACCGGTTTTGCGTGGGAGGGCCCCTTAAAAAAGGAGCAAACATCAAATAGTTACTTTGTCGGTCCGCTACCTAAAAAATAAAAATTAAATAAACTCCAGACTGGGGGTAAGAAATAAGTTTTCTCTGAAAAGTAACTCCATGAAGTACCGTGGCTTGAATCCGACTATGAGCGGACCAAGATGTGGTGTAAAATGTGCCGTGAACATCCCCAGCTTGTAGATAATACTGCATTTTATACAGGGACAAAGAATTTCAGCCATCCAGCATCTGGCAAGCATGAAAAAAGTAAGGAGCATACAACAGGCAATTACTAACAAAGAGGGTAGTCAAGATGAAAGATCAAGTTGCCCACTTGACGGGTGGCAAAAAAGAAAACTGAACGAAGAGCAATGTGAAGCCCTGTGTAATGTTTTTCTTGTGGCCTTCCATAAAGCAAAACATGTACGTCCTATGTGTTCTTACGCAGAAAAAAAACAAGACTGGAACGGAACGCGCTGCCTCTGACTAACTTTTCACCAACCTCTAACAACACAACCTCCTGGACCCAAACCTGTCTAGTTTCAATGCTGCTCACTCCACCGAAACCGCTCTTCTCATGGTGACAGAAGGCCTGCACACTGCTAAAGCCTCCTCACTCTCCTCAGTACTCATCCTCCTAGACTTGACCTGCAGCATTCAACACAGTAAACCACCAGACAGATCGCTCCTATCGAGTCCTCTGGAATTGACACCTGTCCAAACCCTAAAAATGTAAATGCAGAGGATATTGTTCTCTTAAGGAGGCTCTGAGTGAATGTCAGAGGTGTGTATCATTCACGAGAAGGGGAACGCGAATAACGCAGATTAAAGATTCTATTGTGCATATTCTATGCACTGCACACACCCCTGAGAACTGCTGATCACATGATTCCATACTGTGAGACATTGAATCGCTCCATTGTCAGGTTGCTGAAACTATATATACAAAAAGGTAGAGCAAAAAAAAAAAAACCGAAGCACTAAAGAAGATTTTTGATGAAAATGGCATTGCGTTTTTGAAACTTGGAAAGCTGGAGGCACGAGTCTCTGTTGGAAATATTAGGCTATTACCTTCTAATAAAATTCAATGGCTACAACTGATGAGGACAGGGATCTACAGGAAATTTGCGTTTTCAGTGTTTTCTGGGAAACCTGCTTGACATCGGCAACATTGTGCAGCTCACATCCCACAAGTTTCAGCCGGAAAAGCAGACCATTGGTGAATGTAAAGATGAACCACTGTTAGCCACTGGACAGTTCACACTCTTGCTTTATAGTGAGGGCAAGATACTGTTTCCAACGTGAATGCTGATGTTCTGAGATTTAATTCAGGAGTTTGAAATCCCTCAAGTCATGTGATTTTACATTTTTGATCCTTCAGTTTGGTCACAAGAAATTACAATTAGGTCATTTAGCAGACGCTTTTATCCAAAGCCAATTACAATTACATGGTGCTATTATTCTGGCTGGCAGTCACCTAGACAACTAGACTATTCTGCCCCCCACCCCAGAAAGAAATGCACAACCTCCACCGTTTTTGAAACACATTTGGTATCCCCCTGTGTATGACTTGGTCAACAGAATACAAGCAACACAGATTTTTACTCCATCCACAAGGTCATTATTTTGTCTTACAGTGCCTTTGAGCAGCATAGCTTGTAAAGGGATTTTCACATCTCAATTTAATAAAAACAAAAGTACAGATCCCGCCTCTCAGCCCTGACGCACATCCACTGGTCAAAGATGACCACAGAAACTTTAAAAGAAATTTGACCCAAAGCCAGCTGTTAACCTTTTGATTCAAACAGCTCACCGCAGGATCAACCAGGGAACAGCAACTACATCATCTTCTACCATGTTTGAAACTAAGGACAGTGAATGGCAGCATGGTTGCTTAAAGCAAGGATTAAGTCATGAATGAATAAATAGTAATGGTTATCAACATTTCAGCATCGCTTAAGTGATCATTTTTGCATGGTGGACAATATTACTTTGCCAGCTGTTAAAATGTATTTATAATGTATAATTAAACAACTTAGTAGTTTGCACAAAGATATATTTTTTAATCAAGTAAATTACAGTTCCATTAACAAAAAAAGCAATAGCTTCGTAACCCATGTAGGTGTGCAAACAATGTTGGAGTATGTTTGGGACAGTGCATAGGCAGACCCTGCCATTTAAAGGGTGAATTAACCCTAAAGGGTGAATTAACCCTGCTTATTAACCCTTACAAAATGCACCACAGATAGACATATACAGTACAATGGTGGCAGAGGTGACGGCGCTCCAGGATAAAGAAGAGAAACATCTTGGTGTCACAGTAGCCCACTATCAGATAACTAACACACACACACACACACACAAGCCAATACAAGGGTTTTAAAAATAATAAATTAATTAATAATTTATGTTTTAAAGGGAGTTCCTACTTATATTTGTAGACAAAGTCCATGTGTCAATTACTTTGTTGTAAATGTCCTCTTTGTTTGGTGTATTCATCAATTTCATGAGTCTCTACTTTTCAATGGAAATAAGAGCCAAGGACGAAAGTCTGTTCTGCTCCATTCTGTTATGGCTGTAGGTTTTTATGTGCTTTAACGTGGAATAGCTCCTCTCCACAGATGCGGTAGGAGATGGAATAGTTAAGACCAGCTTCAAAAGTTTTGTGGCCTCGGGTCCAGTCTCCTGCAGATCATGGTCTGTCAAAAAAGTAAGCAGCTGCACAGGAGTCATTCCTTGGACGGTTTGTGAACAGTATAGTGCCACCAAATCAGACTTTAATCAGATCAAGAATGATCTCATTAGATTCTCTGATCTGAGAATTTTGTGGACAGGCTCTTTAATTTTCTTTCAAATTTAGACGAAACAGCGCATCATTAAAATTAAATGCCATTGTATACCATCAGGAGAAAACAGGTGAATACTTTTGAGAGGCAGAGATTAAATCCTGAGGCCATAGCGAGGGGCTTCAGTCATCTGAGGTTCTCCATCCGGTAGGTGTTGGAGGATAGTTTGTACCAACCTAGAATTGGAATTCCACCTGTCAGATGATGTTTTTGGGATGTGGCATTTCACAACTTCATCCAGTAGATGTGTGCGCTTAGTAGACTTGCTCCGGAATGTACTTTGCTGATTGTGAAAGCACCATGTTCAATTTATGCATATAGCAATGCATAAATAAGGCTTCAGGTACTCACTCTTTGATTCTCTCTGTACTCCGTTAAGCTATGAGGCCTACAATGGCATCAGAGCTTAACGGTAGTGACAAGGTAGCATGTCACAGCTATAAGGCTTTTTTAATATCTTAACAGTTTTCTTTACCTTTGCATTGTGCGCACTTATCTGGAGCCTGCGCTGCCCATCCAGGGCCATGTCAATGCCACTCTTGCCAAAAGGTTTTTAGGGCAATCTGAGAGTAGACATGGACCGTAGATTTTTCATGCTTTCTGAGAACACAAAATGCGGAATTGGCTCATTGTTGTAAAACTCAACAAGAAAACTAGATAACACTTGAAAATTAACATCTCACTTCTAGGTCAAAATGACATTATACAATCAAAACCTAACACTTGTTATTGAAAAGGTCATTGTTGGAAAGTGCTGGGGCAATTCATTAACTTAATCGTTTACGGAAAAACGACGATTAGCGTGGTGTGCATCAACGCGTCACGCCATTGTTATCTTTGATGGCAAGATGGCTTGGACTAAATACTTTTTACTACGTGCAAGCATAGCCTTATATCTTGTGCATCGAGTAATTTCTCCGCCACCACTGATGTAAAAAAACAATAGCAAGCAGTTACCTGCTTCTAGAGGACGCGGATCTGACACGCTTTCAATGCGCTCCCATACCAAACACAAACATCGGAAAGAATGCTATAATAGCCTATAATCATGTCATGCCTATAGACTGCAGACACATCTTTAGCCACAGTTGTGATCATTCGGTTACAAGAAACTTTAAAGTCATTGTTATTACCATGGACATAACGTATTTGCACGTTATGACTGTTGGATCAAGATAGAAGCCTCTGTAGACGCATATAAACTGGGGTGATACAGCTATATAAGGCTGCGTGCTCTTTCGCAGCCGGCAATCAGTTTTCGGCGAACAATCCCTTTCTGGCAGGACACCGGCTGCATGGGCAGTATGAGCGGAGAAAAAGTAAGCAAAAGTAAGCAAAAAAGCTCAGAGGCATGATATGTGCAACCGTAAGATTAAGGTAAATAATGTTAGCTAGTTTGGTAAAGCCTTGGGTTTGATAGTTATGCAATCTAAGAACTCTTGCCAGCCTGGTTAACATCAGCAGCACGCACACACTTTAGTGTTTACAAATTTATTAGCAAGCCATTGTCCAACCGGATGTCAGCATAGGGATACTGTGTCCATAAAGCATGACAAAGAACGCCGTTGCATAACGCACAGTCTTCCATCTGATCTGAATTAAAGTTGTTCAAGTACAGTCACATTTCAATAAACACAAAAAGAGAAAGGCTTCAGGATTTTGTTTCATGTAAATTTGACCTTTGCAGGTTGTGACAACAAAAAAGTAGGATTACATTACAGTAATCAATATAACACGTTTTTGCAAACAGAGCAACAAACAAATACTGTAAAAGTATAGTGTACTGTACAAACAATAACGTTATGGTGGATAGTTTTATGGATCATGCCTTCTATTAGGGTCTGGCCACATCACAAGCGATGTCCTCCCTGACCAGGCAACGGGGAAAATATTGTCTTGCGTGTTGTATCCAACTGTGAAATGACTTAGGTTGGGCTGTACTCTCTGCCCAGTCTCCCTCATAGTCAGGCCATGATTGATTACGTGGTCCACCCCAGTGGCCCTAATTTCATCAGAAATATTTCGATTGCTCTTGTCATTGTCCACCTCTTCCTCGTTCTCCTCTCGCTCTTTCTGCCTCCATGTTTGCAAATTTCTCAAAAGAGGTGAGCTTACCTGAGTTCTATTTGTAGTGCTACAGCTGTGACTGATTGTTCAATTACCGTTTGAGTGTTGTAATGTGTGTGGAGGTGTTTCCATTTAAGTGTGTTTTGCTTTTTGAATGGAAGTGTTCCAATGACTGCAAGACTTAATTATAAAAATTGTGTACTGTACGAAACTGTATTTTGTGTTTTGCACAATGTGTGTTGCAGAATTGATTACAAAGTGCAAAGCTGAAAATGTGTTTATACTTTGATGCCTGTGTGTAAGACATGCTTGCAAGAGGTAAAGTTTTCATGCTTTGGTCTGAGCATTCACGTAGTGTGTTAGCAATCGGGAAAAACTGTAATAAAACTCATGTAATGTCAACATTTATTTTGGTGAGGAACTGCCTACCCTGCTAGGTTTGCTACTTTTGTGAACACAGTTGGCATGCAAGTGATGTAATGGTTGTATGTGGGTATTTTCTGCTTCTCTCCAGATGCCAAACAGCTCTTAGTCTGTAAACAGGCTTGGAGCATTAAAGTGGAACAAGAGGAACTGTGGACCAGTCAGGAGGGAGAGCAGCTTCATGGCCTGAATGAGACTGATATCAAGGTCGCTAATCCTGTTTTCATCAAGAGTGAGAGATATAAAGAGAAACAGTCACCACGGTCCGTCTCTCCAGATCAGAGTGAAACTAAGACTGAGGACGGAGATGATGATTGGAAGGAGCCAGGTTTAAACACTCTGGAATCAGAGAAGAGATGGGGAAAGGAAGGTTTGTTGTTATTCCAGTCTTTTATCTCATTACACTGGTGTGAAGGAAGGGCATGGAAGACATAATGTGAACACTGGTGTCTGGAAGTGTTTAAGATAATATATACACGTGTATGTGCGTGTATATAAAATGGGCTCACATCTAAAATTGTAGGTTTTAGTTAACTTTTCACCATTGCAGGTTCTCCATCAGTCAACATTACAATAATAATAAATGTAGTATAATTTTCACACTGAAGCAACAACCTGGGAAAGACCAATGGTAACAGTTAGAAGCTTTTATGACTGTCCCCAAACACTCACCCAGGTTTGCGTTCCCCCATGGTCTGCCACACTACCTGCCCACTTCCCTCTGAATATCAGAAGGAAATCTTTCTCTTTGCCACACTAGCATAGCCCTGCGCTGTCACATAATAGTCTATGTAGGCATACTGTATATCATAAGAGCAGTCCCAAATAAGAATTTCCCCTTTCAGGGATTTCAGTGAATGGGAGAGGGGAGGATGTACGGAGAGGATTAGAGAGGGATGCCAGCCATTCAGCACTCGGGCCAGTTTCAAACGAAAAGAACAAGGTTTTTGTGGTGCTGGTTTTAAACATAAGGGCAACTTGAAGAATGTTACAATTACAATTATGTCATTTAGCAGATGCTTTTATCCAAAGCGACTTACAATTTCCATGATGCTATTACATGGAGCAGATAGGGGTTATGCATCTTGCTTAAGGATGCTTACAGGTAGGCCAACTCTGGGGCTCGAACCCCCCAAAAGGAATGTTCCTTTTGAATGACTGTAATGTACTAATTTGTCTAACTTGTCATACCTAAACAAAGCCATACTGTGGCAGCCAGGTAAATTGTTATTCAGATCAAGTCATTCATTATATATTCACTTCCTCAAACACCTCCCGCATGGCGCCACCATGTGGCTCCTCCACCTGGGACAAGCCACTGGTCTGGGTGCTGACTACTACTAAACCAGCAGGACCTGACCCGAGGAAACAGACGCTTTAGAGAACCCCAGTAGATAAAATGCACACAGTGCAATAACATGTTTCAAATGAAAGCATTTGAATAGAGACTGGAGGTGTGCGTTTGGATGCACACGGTTTAATGTTTTAAATTAAAGTGGTTCTGATACATTTTACGTCGGAGATGCTGCGTTTGCATCTACCCACTGAACCCACCTCTTGCACAGACCAAATTGCAGTTTTCCGCCGTGGCTTAATCTTCAGCGCACCTGTACCATACAACAAGTCATGGTGCCATGTCACCAATCAAACTAAAACCTCCAGCTCCTCTTCACTGAAATTGGGCTTGCGTGTTATACCCGGCATTGCCATCATTACCTTTCTTTTCTGTTCATAAATTTTTTTTTTTTTAAATACTTGAGTCCTCCACCAATAGCAGAGTGTTACTCATCCATTAATCAATTTAGCTAAGAGATTATTTTCACGATGATTGATTACTAATTATAGTAATAGGCTACTCAGCATAAGTGCAAATGTGTGCATTGGAACATGCATTTCATTGCACCTTTTCCTCGTGTTTTTAATAATGAATGTCTTTATATGCCTAGCACACGTGTAGTTTAGTATATTTACTTTATTTATGTCAGTTATACTTAGAAACAAATGCTTACCTTTGAGGCAATTTGTAATATAGGTCTCCCTTTGCATTTATTTTATAAATCATAGTCTTACTTATGGTTTGAGTGGATTTCAATAACATTCTTAAGGTTAATGCGAAAGTCTACCTTCCGCATTTTTCCGACAGCCAAAATGGACGAGGGTGAGACTCAGTTCCCTTCCATTTTAAATAAATCACGCCCTTTTCATGAGCCCACCTTCCTTCTGAAGTTAAGTGCTGTGGATGTGATCGGAGTGCTTACGGGAGAATACGCGCAGCTAAAATGTGCGTAACTGGAGGTGTGCAAAAAAGGACTTAAGCGCGAATGGGAGAATACGGCCCCAAGACAATAAGTTACACACATATACACTGCTCAAACAAATTAAGGGAACTTCAGGGACATCAATCTGTACAGTTAGTAAGCATAAGGGATTGTGAATCAATGTCACCCGTTTTGGTGCAAATAAAAGTGACGACAGGGGCACTGGAGAGGCAACAGCAAAACAACCCCCAAAAAAGGAATGGTTTTGCAGGTGGTGGCCACAGACAATTGCTCTCTCCTTATCCTTCCTGACTCTTTAGTTTAGCTAGTGTCTGTCGCATGGGGCAGTACCTGCAGCCCATTCAGATTGCACAGGCAGTCCAGCTCCTCCAGGATGGCACATCCATACGTGCGGTCGCAAGGTCTGCTGTGTCTCCCAGTACAGTCTCAAGAGCACTTACTGTCACAGTATTTATACACCTCACTTCCCTTCACTCTCTGCAAAGTCTTATTTACAGCTATCTCCCGTTTCTCTTAGCCCTGTGCCTTTTCTCCGTAGTTTCACTGGTATTGGACCCTTGCCTGCTTTCTCGTTTTCTGAGTTTGGATTATTCCCCTCTAGCACTGAAGCACATCGCCCGACCATTGCCTGTCCTGGAATCTGCCGGCCTCCTTCAACCACTTCCCATTCCACATTGTCCCTGGTCACATATCGCAGTGGATTTAGTTACAGACCTACACAGCTCCCAGGGGTTCACCACTATCATAGTGGTGGTGGACCACTTTTCCAAAGCATGCAAGCTAATACCACTAAAAGGTCTTCCCACTGCCCTTAAAACACCAGAAACATTATCCACATGGGGTTTTCTTATCTATTGGTTACCCGAGGACATTGTTTTGGACTGGGTTCCACAATTCACGTCTCTAGTATGGAAAATATTTTTTGGACTTCTAAATGTTGAAGTCAGCCTCACATAAGGTTAACCTCAATCCAACAACCAAACAGAGAGACTCAATTGTGAGATTGGCAGGTTCCTGAGGTCCATACTGCAGCACCCAACAACAGGACTGGAGTCGATTACTCCAGGCAGGTTTTGCACAATACCTGCTTCTACTTTTTTAAAGCCAAAATAGTCCCACACAGATGACATACTATTCCTCTTCGACACTAAAGTTTCCGCAGTGCTAGAGGCCATTGTACAACAATTCAAGCCAGAGAATTTCCGTAGACAGGCTATAGTATAGCGTGCCAAGTCGATACTTCCTCTCCAGATTGTTTTCTAGCTCACTCACTGTTGCCAGATACAGTTAATGGTTTCCAGCCCAAAAACTGTTCAAAACTGCCCAAAATATGAGATCAATATTTAGTTCAGTATTTTACCTGCCATGATTATTTACTGTAGGCTACCATATAGCAATGCACATCTGCATTTGAAGCATATCACTTAAATTGAGTAAATGGTCTAGTATAAGCATAATGTCTGCTGGTTTTATATACAGTAACACTTAAGTTTACAGAAGGTCATCTTTATGATCTGCTAACACAAATTCACAGAAAACAATGAACTAGGTCTATTCTGGTGCTGTTAACTTATTAGTTAACTTACAGCGTCTCCTTGACTGTAACGGAACACAATAAATTGTTTTATATTACCTTTTTACAGGATATACCGATTCAAGACAAGTAGACATGTATTTTGAAATGGAATAACGTTAACATTATTGAAGCAATCCAACTAAGATAATATTAATGTTAATGACTTCAAAGTAATAAATAATGTTCCAAATCAGATACACAGTTTGCTCTAGCTTTCCATTGTTTACAACGGCAAACTCTGAACAGTGCCAAAACCACCAGCGGCCGAAAATATATTACATATGTTCTGTTAAGAACTACCATAGAGAATCAATGGGAAAGAGAATGGAACCTGCCCAGTCTGGCAACACTGCTCTCTTGTGTCACATGACCCGAGTATTTACAAAACCTTGTTTTACCATATCACGATATTATCGCAAATGCAATTCAGCCCTAGTTGCCGCCAGGGTCGTCTCCAATAACTGATTGGGAGGGTTATGGTCTGGAGGAACGTGTCTTGGGTCCCAGCCTCAGATATCCTTGACCCTACATTAATAGCAGACTTCCATCGTGATCACCCGGATCAGCGTGCTCCTTGCCCCTGAGGGAGGCCAACTACAGGGCTTGAAGCCATGACCAACTGGCTGGGAGACAGAAACCTAGACCACTCGACTATCCTGCCTTACTTTACAACTTTTACATCTATTTTGTATATTATTATTAACCTGTTTAAAAATGCAGTGAATAGGGATGTGATGGAAGGTTTGCTGAATTATTTGTAATGGTTGTATGTGGGTATTTTCTGCTTCTCTCCAGATGCCAAACAGGCATGGAGCCCCAGTCTGGACCAGGAGGAACCAGAACTCCCCCACATTAAAGTGGAACAAGAAGAACTGTGGACCAGTAAGGAGGGAGAGCAGCTTCAGGGCCTGAATGAGACTGATATCAAGGTCACTATTCCTGTCTTCATCAAGAGTGAGAGTTATAGAGAGAAACCGTCACCACATTCCGTCTCTCTAGACCAGAGTGAAAGTAAGACTGAAGACAGAGATGATGATGATTGGAAGGAGCCAGGATTAAACACTCTGGAATCAGAGAAGAGATGGAGAAAGGAAGGTTTGTTGTTATTCCAGTCTTTGATCTCATTACACTGGTGTGAAGGAAGGGCATGGAAGACATAATGTGAACACTGGTGTCTGGAAGTGTCTAAGATAATGTATACACGTGTATGTGTGTGTATATAAAATGGGCTCACATCTAAAATTGTAGGTTCTAGTTAACTTTCAGAATCAGAGAAGAGATGGAGAAAGGAAGGTTTGTTGTTATTCCAGTCTTTGATCTCCAGCGTGTAAGAAGGGTATAGAAGTAGGGCTTCAAATAACTTTTATTTTGATAAAGATTTATTTATGCATAAAATGCATCAAATAAACAGGTTTTCATAAAGCATAACAGTGTCATGTAAGGTCACAGCGTGTGTTGCTGGCTATTTACACCCTAATTCAGGTTACAGGTTCAAGTAGTCAGGATATTTGCGTGTGTACCCTATTCTTAAGCAGCCCGAGAGGTCGAACATGAATCAAATTGATACACAATGGCAAAAAGCAATGGTAAGAGAGGGGTGATGTTCACGCCAACCGAGCAGCGTTTATAGAAATAAAAAAAATTATATATAATTA
>JAOEHI010002452.1:0-11660 GCA_025447815.1 Percopsis transmontana
GGTTAACCGGTTCAACTGTTGACAAATGTACTAATTGTAAGTCGCTTTGGATAAAAGCGTCTGCTAAATGTAAATGTTTCCGCTAGGACTTTGCCTGTCCCTGAAAAGAGTGAATTTGTTCTACCAGACATATTTGAAACTTACCGGTCACGTTTCAATAACAGTTGTTATAAAACCATTTTTATCAGGTAGGTGGCAGAATGGTGGTAAGAACGGTGGTAAGATAAGACAAAGAAGTGTTGCCGTAAGGCCTATCTGAGAATGTATAGCGATAGCCAGTGATTACTCCTGCTCCCGTGTTCAATAAAGATTGTTACAAAATTACTTGAAGCCGTGCAAAGTCCTTTGCTGCCGACGTGATCAAATGTGCCCAATGTGTGTTTGCAGCTTGCAATGAGCAGCCATAAGCCGCGTCAAGGCCCTTTCAGGCACATTGTGACAACAGCACTGCTGTGCTCTGAAAGCCATTCCAATGGCTACGGTCTTGCGCTGCACGCTGTGAGGGATACCCGCGCGGGCCAGTAAAAACGAGGGAGCCAGCCAGGCACGGAAGGTTAAATGGAGGAAAAGCTAATATTGTGTGTGGTGTCTGAATTCCCTGTAATCTTTAACACAAGTTTACGTTTGTATCAAGACATCCTAGCCTAGCTTGAAAATATGTTTCTAACCATGTAGGCATTCAGACAGATGTATCTTCGTTGCTGGCAACAGCAAAATGACATGGAGGTTTTGATAACCCTGCCTATTTCGCGCTTTCTCCGACATCCCCGAACACCTCGGAGAAGTCTGCGCTCAACCTAGAGGCAAAAGCAGCGCATGACTCGTCGTATCTGAAAGGGTCTCACTCTCTACAACTCCAGACAACTTTGCGGCGCCATCTTAATTCGATTCTGCAGAGAGAAGCCCCTCTCAGCTGGCACGCTTGATACGTGCAGAACACAGGCAATTTGAGCCAATGTAGCCAGGGTACAGCTCACTGAACTCATAAATACAGTAAAGCCGCTTGCACATGACTAGCTTCAAACTCTTCCAACGCTCGCTTTGCCTTTGTTTTCCTATTAAAAGAGCGTCACGCCTCTGTTCCGTCCTCAGTGTAGCATAGTGTTCAAATTGGTTGTTTACATGGAGGTTTACGTTTTGAGCTTCCTTGAGCCATTTATTAGAGACAGAGACACGAGTGGAAACATGAGGGAGGTGGATGAATGTGTTACATTACATTTGATTGTGTTCTCCCAGTGCAATCATCCCAGTCAGCTTCACACCTGAGCATTCAATGTCCAACCTCCAACCTCCAACCTACATCTGTCAATTCCCCACAAGCAGTTCAACCTCCACTAAATGATGATTATATCCCTCAGACCCTAATGACCCTCACTCTCAAGGCTCTACAGTCATTCAGTCAGCAGCAACAAGTCAGCCTGCTACTCCAATTTCCTAGCTGTATCCTCAACCCCAAGGCTCAATGGCCAGAACACATCTAAAAGAAAACTTGACAACTTTGAAAACAACATAATGTTTGTTCCTAAAACAGAACAAGATGCAGAGGAATTATTACTCCTGAGCCTTGCCCATATGCTGATGAGTCTGGCACCAGAGAGAAGGATGGAGGTCAAAATCATATGTTTAACTTAGAGAGAGTCCAGTCTGCCGCTACTGTTTGAATTTACCTACCTAGTTAAATGTTCAGTAATCTGTTGAGTTTAGGTTTGCTCCATACACATTCTAACACCCAATGTTAATGGAATACTATATAAACAAAACAACCACTTTAAATAATCTACATAATTATAAATGTATGTATACATTCATCTCATACACTTACACATACAGTACATTTACACATGTATGTATGTAATACACACATTAACATGTTTTCTTGCTTTGCCTTTTGTTCAGAATGAAAAAAGTATTGTAAGTGCACAGATGTTTTTTTATCAATTATAAATCTGATGTTTCAAGTTGTAATGAAATTCTCACTGATAAATGTTCTGATAATGTGCTCATATACTGTATTCAATCCGAATGAATGTGTATGTCTGTGCTTGCCTTGTGAACAAATAAAGCGATGCAAAATGTACAGTTTTCTTTACACTCTCTTTTATTTAGATGGACAGTGAAATATTGCACATTCAACCTCACATTCTGTGCTGCCACGGAACTTCCCCAGCAGAGGAGAAGTAGCTGGAATATATCTCCGTCACAGCAAGTGCCACTGAAGAATAAATATTATCCACTGCCCTGGGGAAGCTCTGGAGGACAGAAACTGTGGTGTCAGCCTCTGGAAGATGGCAGTGGGCTGGTTGATCTTCCTTTTCCCATATATAGTTGTGGATCACTGTAGCCTTCACCAACTTATTTACATTTTTAGGGCACACGGGAATCACCCGGTGGTACATCTTCCACTGTGCTGCAAGGATACTGAATGTATTTTCTACTATCCGCCTGGCTCGGGACATGCGCTAGTTGAACACTCGCTGTGGCGCTGTAAGCTGACGTCCTGGGAAAGGGAGTAGGAGGTGTCTCCGCAATGGAAAGTCCTCATCCCCCACAAAAGCATGTGGGACTGGCCCAAGATGTTCAGCGTTGGGGAGGAGCCCTATCTTCAGGGAGATCCAGACACCCTGCCTGGAGAGAGGGCGAGTGTGCCTCCATCACTGTTTCTCCCGGAGGCACCTACATCCACCACCCTGAACCGGTATCTTGCATCGACAACGGCGAGCAGGGCGATGGAGAAGGTGCCTTTGTAATTAAAAACAGTGACCCAGATGATACAGCACCTATGCAGTTGGGGAAGTTTCACTTCTGCTGGAAGTCGACGGCAATCTCCCTCCACTCACTCTTTTTAGGGACAGGCACAATCCTACTGCACCAAACAGTCCCACATTACCTGGTCAACACTGGGCACTATACTCTGTGGTGTAGGAGTCTCCAGTGGCGAGGTACCTGTAAAGAAGTGCTATACACAAAGCAGATGTGCGCTGAAATTTCATGTCTTCCTAGTCAAATGTTACTTTATAAACATCAAGCATCCATTATAAATGTTAACAACGCTGGATAAAAAAAAAAAAAAAACTGTTGAAAATAATAATGGTAAAATGGTGCTAAATTTTGACAACTAGTCTAAGTATAAACTTCCGTTTAAACATCAGGGAAATTAGTCGTTAGGAACATCCCTATTAGTCAGTAAATTAAGAAAATCACGCAATTGCGTGGCCTCCTCATGCAATCGCAAGTTAATAGTACCATAGGAAGGCACCTGATGTGACCATAAGGGAACGCAGCTCAGGTGTACTCTCCCAATTGGTAAGCGAAGCGAGGTATGTAGTAACATTTCTATGTACTGTACATTCAAATGTACTTTTCATATAAAAGATGTGTGTGTGTGCATTGTACGGTGTTAGTTGTTTGATTCTACTCATTACTGCTAATGCATATGCTAATGTTTGCTAATTGCTAGTTAATGTTAAGGTAACAACATTTTTATTCAGTAGTAAACTGAATTGTAATACTGGTTTAAAAGAGCTTAGTATGTGCATACAATGTGCTTTATATGTAGTTATATATAATATGTAATTTGTAATTGCACAACACAGATACTCTCTGCGTCTTGCTTATTGTAACCAAGGGCCGCTACATCTGTAATTGTGTTTAGAGGTCAGCACAAGCGCCACATCAAAGCTCAAATTATAAAGACCACCTCAGGGGGTGTAGTGGGTCAGCGGTCAGTATAGTCTAGTGGTCTAGGTGTTGGACTCCCAGCCGGAAGGTCGTGGGTTCGAGCCCCAGAGTTGCCCTACCTGTAAGCCTCCTTGAGATGCGTAGCCCCTATCTGCTTCATGTAATAGCAGCATGTAATTGTAAGTCGCTTTGGAAAAAAACGTCTGCTAAATGACCTGATTGATTGATTGATTGATTGATTGAGAGAGAGAACAAAAAAAACAATAACATTTGTTTGATTCCTTAAGCGGTGCTACCAGAAACCATACCTTAATAAGCTACACACACACAGAGGTTAGGAAGAACAACCATTACAGTCTAGAAGCAATACAAGGCAAACAGAAGCTGTTCCCTGCTCGGCAGCCTCTGCAGCTAATGGCCCTAATGTGTCACGGTGGCAATTTGTCACAACAACAATACTCTGGGAGCAGACACAGCCGACCCGTTAAATGAGCCCTCTGAGGTTGACAAAAATAAAACATCAACAGCTCAAATCAGGCTCCATTGAGGGGCTTACAAGAATCCCTCACTAATTGTCCCTATTCTCTTATGGCTGTTGAAGCTGAGGGGGCAAAAATGAGCAGAGGGAATTAAAGAGAAACTGATAGAGAGGAAGAATGATGAAAGGAGAAGTTGGCACTGGGAAAAGCGGGGTGGGGGGCTGGTGGTTTTTATGCCCAGCAAGGGGGCTCAGCAGGTAGGTCTGGAAGAGGAGGATGGCCCTGTTTGAAAGCGGCGAGTGTGAAAGCATCTTTTAACATTTATCCAAAGCCTCTGATGCCCGAATCGACCTTGAACGCTCACCACTTCACATGGACCAGATCAATGGAGAAGGGGAGAGAAAGAGAGAGAAATAGAAAGAAGGAAAGAGATGGTGTTACTGTAGATGGATTCAAACATTCAACTTTACATAGTGGCTATTCAGACTTAACAGTGCGTCTTCAGAAATGGCTTGTCAACAGCCATAGTCGGATGCATAGAACGTGTGTATGGTGTTTAAGTAGGTTTAGTTACTGTACATCAGCCCAAGTTCAAGAAATATGTCTCCACAAATAGATTTCCCAGGCTGTTAGCTTGCATGCTGGTGACCTAGTATAATGAAAAACTGCTTTAAAGTCTCTACTGCTCATAAAAAACAGACCTAGGTTTTGTTCATAGCATGTTTTACTGAGAGATGGGCTGCTGTGTATGTGTAACTACTTTTGTCTCATGGTCTATTATGGTCTTTGTTACAGAGATAAAATGTAATTCATGTCTCTCACTGTCTATTCTCTCTACACTTTCGATACAAGCCAACCAACTATTCAACAACAAAAACTCGGCCAAACAAACCCTAGGAGACTTGTAACAGACTTTGATAACAGAGTGACAAGAGGGGACACAAATAACCCTGCCATACATCTATAAATGACAGTACAGTTATACATGGGGCTGCTGTTTTTAGGCAGGACACAGCTGGGTATATAAGGCTCTGTGTGAATGACAGCCACATATATTTGCTCACTGTATACTGTCACTTGTTTATTCTCCAGGGTTGAGGATGTAGTGGAATCATAAAGCTGATTCTTCTCGTGCCAGTAAAAATGACCGCAAAGAAGAAATAATTGGGCAGCCTGCCGTTATTTGTCTTCCTGGCTGTTCTCAAACTTCTTTCTCTCTCAAACTTTTGGTTGTTATTGTTTATATTGTTTCAATTATGTTACCCTGTTGGCAATCCCACTCGCTGATGTACTTAAATGTAATACCCTGTACTTTTAAGTATGTATCATAACAACGGTGTGTTAAAGTTGAAAAATGAAAACACCTTTGTTTGTTTGCATTTAATGAAGCATGACAATTTACAGCAAAAGTTACATTCTAAGAATGATTGACCAGACTTTAACACTTTGTTCTATGTTGTTGTTCTGTTGTTGTTGTTTTTCTATCTCGGCCCATTTAATAACGTGTGTGTGTGTGTGTGTGTGTGTGTATGTGTGTGTGTGTATGTATTTTACTGGTCAAAGAACGTTAAATCTGAAGGCAACAGTTAGTTGCCCCTACAATACAGTGAAAAAAATTATAACAAAAATACAAACAAACCACAGATCACTCTTAAATGAATGTGCACCTTTTATGAATAAGGCAAGCTACGGTAAAAAATCTGTGTTGTTGTGCATTATCTACTGTGGCCTTTTGGTTCTACGTGTAGGCTATGTATTCCACTGGATCTGGTATTTAATTAACTTTTTAAATGATTTTTGGCTTGCCAGAAGCACATCTCTCCAACTAATTTTGTAAGCTCAGTTATTGAAACCACTTTTAATATTGACTCCTTCCAGTGGGCCCATGCCACTGCAAAAGGTCAGCGTTACTGATATTAGCAGAGAATTACGTTTTAATAACATGAGCTGTAGTGTTTAATTTGCTGTTGTATGTATTTAATCCTGAGGGTAATCCTGAGGGAATTGCTTGTAGAATAATTTCCCTGCGGTTCCTCAGAAGCAGAACATCTGGTTGGAAAAAGGAAAGATTGAACATAAAAATGTACAAGGTGGCCCCAGATGGAGGAGAGTAATGGCTCAGCAGACACTGAAGTCACACCGTCATCTGGAGTTTCTATCAGCTTTGTGAGTAGATTTGTTTGTGAGCATGTTAGGTGTTTATGTTTAATGCACGGTCACACCCCTCTGCTTGTGAACATGTCTGCCGGCATTTATTCACAATAATGTAGTATTACAAAAAAAGATTTTTGATTTTGAGCTGAGTAAGTACAAATTTTAATCAATATATTTTCTTGTATTGAAAACAAATATTTTATTGCCAGTTTCAAATTGTATAAATAGCGAATGAATTGTGGGGACGGGGAGAGTTATAACAAAAAGGGTTGCGGATGGTTGTAACAGAAAAAGCATGTTGCAATTCACCCCGGTGAAAAACAACAACCTGTGAAATAGATAGACTTTTTTTTTTCAGCAATGCCAAGATCTAAACTAGCAGGTTGCGGTTGAACCAGGGCAGTCCAACAGATCAATTGCAAAGGCTTATGATATATGTCATGTCACTCTGTACTGCTATGTCAGAGCCAGAAAACACCAAAGAGAGCAGGGGTCCAGTGAGTATCCGAGAGTTGGCTACTGCAGTGGCGGTATAGATGAGCAGGAGAATAAATTAACACAATACCTGATAGAAGCAGCTGCTCTGTACTATGGACTGTCATGACCACATGAGTTAAGAGTAGGCATAAGATGTATGAGTAGGCATAAGATACAGGTGTTAAGTAGGGTACATATTGAGACTGTGTAGCCTAGTTTATCTGTCTAATATACTACTGTGTAAAACAGACACACACACACACACAATATTGCATATGATAATGGCAAAATGAATGTTCACAGGTTAAAAGATTTGCCTGCCAGCTGGCTATGCAGTACGGCTGAAAATATCCCCCATCGTGGGATAAAAACTCAATGGCTGGAGCAGACTGGTTCTCTGCTTTTACCAACAGGAACCCAAGATACTCGCTCAGGAATCCTGAACCAACAAGCTTGGCTAGGGCAACCAACTTCAAAAGGTTTAATGTGGGGATGTTTTTTTGATAATTTGGGGGAAATTGTGGCCAGACATGGCTTTAATGGTTGAGACATACTGAATGGAATGCTGATGAGATGGGAATCATCACTCTGCACACCAGACCGGGTGCTGGCTAGACAAGGAGCAAAGCAAGTCATCTAATGTCTATGTTCATGACACTTTCCATTTGTTATTTTGGATAATTTTCTTTGACACTTTGATATCTGATCAAATGTTACTTTACTATTTCTGAGAGGATCTAACTTCATAAATCACAACATTCACTGCTGCTGTGACCTCTTTCCCTTATACAAACCATTCCTGATATGATTAGACAAAGCTTCTTCCTGGTTTCCGCTCTGCTTTTGTCATCCTACAGGTTGTGAAACCAAAAAGTTCCTTGGGCTAAGTAGGAGCTCTGTACCGCCTCCTGAAGGCCAGCTTGTTAAATCCCTTGTTTGTCTAAATGTTTTTTTTTATGTTTCATTAATCCGCAAATACCTCACATACGCACATCCTTTGTATCTCATATATTCCATACCATTGTCTTTTTTAGTTTTAAGCTGCCAGTGATTTCCGTTGTTATATTTCTGTTTTTCCAGTAATAATCATTTTTGGGCTCCTGATACTCCTTGAGAAACAGACTAAACAACCAGCCGAGACATACATTTCATTTTTTAAAATACATTATTATTATTTATCACATTTTATATCATTATCGTTTGCAATATTTCACTCAAGCCACAGGGTAACCGTGGAGATTTTTGTGACACTGACAAAAAATAATCAAAAGGATGTGCGAACGATGCTACTCAATCATCATCTAATCAAATCCACTGACTCTCCTCGTACGCTCCTTCCTGATCTGTAGAGACTGTAGGCTATAATCACAGTGCATTTTTCATTATTAGCTGGCTTTGCTATTTCTTGCTAGACAGTCACTCACTCTTCAATTTATCCTGCAAAACAGCCAAAATCCTGTAATTCCCCTAATATTCCCACTGTTAATTTCAACTATAGTCTAATTCAATGGTCTAGTTTCAGTAGGGGAGAATGTAGCACAGCCTTTTTCTCTTAAGCTTTAAGGATTGCCTCCGCCAAGAAGATATCGGCCGACACAGCAGGAGGGGTGAAAAGTCTGCTTGGTTGATATTTGCATTATCAGGGGATGTCTGCGGATGTGGTTTGTGTGCGCTAATGCTCTGTTTGTAATTTACCATGGCCTTTTTATACTTCAATGATCTGGGTTTTGTACACGTTATGTTGTGCAAGAGGATTTTGGGTGAAAATTTCAAAAATATTTTTTTGTGTTTTCTATTTGCTTTGAGACACCCTCCATGTTGAGTCTCCCTTTGTTTTGTTGTGTTGTGTCAATGCCTTGGTGGATTCTAGCCTTAAATCCACTGAACCTAGAGTTATACAGTCATACGCATATATTATTTGATACAGAATACCACAACCACGTCAAGTTTCAGGACTGTACATAAAAGTATCAAAGATTCAGAGAACAAGCAGCAGTTTAATTTCTGTACTTCTGACCAGCTATTATCTGAGTTCAGTTCCGTGTCTGTCAAACAAAGGTTTGCTGTACTGTATCCTTTCATCTCCAAATGTATTCGGTAACGTTTTTTAACTGACTTTTAACTAACTAACTTGTCCTACGGCTACTGTAGCAATTCTCTATAGGAAAGATTCTGGGAAGGAGCTACAGTACACTATATACACCGATGAGCCAAAATTTATGACTACTCACAGATGAAATGAATAATGTTGACACATGTTGACACACTACGACACATGTTAAGGTCTGGGCTATATTAGCCGGTAAGCGAACAGTCTGTTCTCGTAGTCAACGTGTTGGATGTGGGAGAAATGGGCAGGCAAATATACCTGAGCCACCTTGACAAGCGCCAAATGGTCACAGCCAGAGCCCAAGGCTCATCGATGCGCGAGGGCAATGAACTGACCGAAGGGCTTCTGTGGCACAAGTGGCAGAACATTTGAACGATGGTCATGGGAGGAATGTGTGCTGTGTACGGGGCTGCGTGGCTGCCCCGTACAAGTGAAAATCAAAATGCAACATTGTAATTGATGGCATCCCAGTCCGATATTTACCATGATAGTGTGGAATATCGGCCACAAGAGACAGTGTTGAGCTCCAACCCTCTCAATCAAGCGATTTCATGTAGTGATTGAAGACCAAATGCTAAACAAACCCTAAACAGGAGGTTTTATGAAACTGGAGAATGCTACTAGATCTTACACACTTATCTTATTGAATTCCTTCAGACGTGCTATTGGTGCTCATTCTGTTATCCTTCATTTTGCTTTTGCAGTTAGAAATTCAAACAGCCTATCTATTTTTCCCTCCTTCTCTCTTGCACACACACACTTCACCTGACTATGAGCTATAGATTCCTAGGAGATTGCAGCCATTTCCTGTGGCGAAGCCTTTCACTAAAAGCTGTGAGACAACTCATCCCCTTTACCGGGTACAGTAAATACAGATGTCTCCAGAGCTAAAGATCCTCTTAGATGTAACCGCAGGACAGTCTGACTGATGGAGGACGAAACCAGCCCCCTGTGAGGACAGGACTGATTGGGGGGAGGCTACGAGAAGTGTCATGCATGTGTGTTGGGGTGG
Organism: Percopsis transmontana; assembly: GCA_025447815.1. Classification (NCBI taxonomy): domain Eukaryota; kingdom Metazoa; phylum Chordata; class Actinopteri; order Percopsiformes; family Percopsidae; genus Percopsis; species Percopsis transmontana. Next base: position 9,911 of record JAOEHI010002452.1, read on the forward strand.
ATAATGGCATGTAGGAGTGTTTAGAGTGGCAGGAATGAAATTGTTGCTCAAAGCAACCGCAGTCTATGTGATATTGAGTTATGACCAGATAATGTAACTCTAAATGCATTGAATCTATTTGTAAATGGAAATAAGCCTCTTGCGGAGGTCAGATTTAGTAACAGGCCACAAACCAAGACAATATTGGTGACAATTCCACAATATAAGGAGGTGATACGTGTGCCACACAATACACACCTGAGTACACCCGGGATACATTTTAAACCCAGGCATGAGTTGAAGCTACTGTATAGGGACACTGTCCAAATATCAAACATTTAAAAGCTATACTGGGTGTAAACTCAAATATTCCGTAGCTGCTTATAGAAATAAACAATGGTTAAAATGATAGGTGCAAGTGCTTTATTCTCACATAACAGGAAAAAGTGACCAGATAGATTTGTTTTATCGTCATTTTTTCTCCTCTCTGCCTCGCTCTGCCTCTCTTTATCACTGTCAGTCACACATAAAAGGAAACCCTTTCATCTCAGCTCACGCTGTGAGGATCTTTTTAACCGCTGTGATCTTCAGTAAAGAGAATCACTCCAGTGTGAAAAATGCAACTCAGAAACCTCTCTGTGTGCAACATCCTCAATGCCTCAATTCTTCTTCACCACTTCCACCACATCAAAGATGGTGAAAGCATATACAGTAATATGCTTAATCATATACATTTTCCTATGGGTGTGAGGACCTTTATTATATTTCAGATATGAACCATACGGAGAAAGATTAGCCAGAATAGTATAGCCTGCATTGTAAAAATCAGATTTCCATGTAGATGATATGTTGCAACATGGTGTTGAAGATAATCTTGGCTTTCCATATATTCTCACAATTGTAGTTTTCAGATGGTACCTGAGGATTGGGGACAACATTTCTATATGCTAGAAAACCACAGAAAACGAAATTATCTGTTTTTTCCAATCAGATTACCTATACTTTCACCACAGGACCCATTACATTACAGTTATCTTAAGGTATTCCTTTCACTCAATGTGTGTTTGTGTGTATGTATGTTTGTGTGCCTGAGATGGCAATGCAGCTTGTTTGCTTGCTTGCTAGCTCCTGGCCTGTGTGTGTGTGTGTGTGTGTGTGTCTGTGGTGTGGCTATTGTAGATTACGCAGTAGGAATGCTGCCCCAGTGCTGCAGGCACAATTTGAGTGTCTTTGCAGTGAGCTTTCACGTTTAGCAGAACTGTTCCAGTGTCAAGAGCTGGAAAATGAGACGGAAGGAAGGCCTTATTTCCCCTCTATGCTCGGTAAACACAACTTCTTCCAGGGCTGTTGACAGGGTATACTGTACTTCAGTAAAGGCATTGAGTGAATAGGGTGGCTGCTAGCCAGCTTTTAGCCGCTGCTGAAAAACCATCATCCATTTTCAGTGGCTCTTGATCTCAGAAACACATTTACTATGTTGCCAGCCACTCTATTTGTTGTGTTGTACATTAACACCTGTAGACACACACACAGAGCAGAGTTGCAGTGTATCTTTTCCCATTATGAATACATTGTTTTCTCTTCCTGGTATAAATTAGTAAAGGCTAGTGAACAGGTGCACAGCTGGGGTCCTTAGAGACACCCTTTTTCATCTCTCTCTCACTTTCTCTCTCTCCCTGTGTCTCTGTGTGTGGGGGGGGGGGGGGGGGGGGGGGGGGGGGGGCCGGGGGGGGCGGGGCGGCCCGGGGGGGCGGGAGGGGGGGGGGGGTGG
>JAOEHI010002453.1:0-11660 GCA_025447815.1 Percopsis transmontana
ATGGACATAAACATTTAAATAATGAGCAGCATATTTAATTACAGATACTCTTTGTCATTTTACATACATTTGTATGTGATTTAAGAAAGCAGAACAAATACTGTATAAATATTACAGTAATTTTGTATACAAAAATGAGAAATAAATGTAATTTGTTATTATTGTCATAATAACCTAAAATAAGTTGTTTTTTTAATTTACAGATAATGTCCGTAAATTTACAGTTTTGTATACAATTAAAGAAAAACAAAACTACTGTTAAAATTTAGAGTTATTTTTCGTAAATGTGGAATTTTTTTAACAGTGTATGCTTTTGAGGTGATCACTTCCCACATGGTTTTACCATATGTAATTCGAAAAGTTTAAGTATCACTTTAAGTAACCCACTGTATTTTGTGAAGCTGTAACCCTAAAATATGACCCTGTTTCCTTCTGTATTTTGTTATATTGACACTAGTATTAGAAGTAAAAAAAAACTGACCATACTCCATTAAAATTAATTTATTTCTTGATGAAGTATTAAACAAGACTTAAAGTGAGCAGTATAATGAGTAATACAATGAGAATATTTGAAAATAGCATTGCACCATGTCCCAATATCCCAATTTAAAAAAACAGGATAAGAAAGGATACAAAAAAGGATAAGAAAAATATCTTCTTTTAAATTAGATCCAAAAATACAACTGCCCACATCAGACACATTTAGTAAACGAAAGCAACTCAGCATATTGGCTGGACAGTAACCTTTGCAATAGAGTAAGACTTTTCCTGAGTAAAAAATGTACATTATCTTAACTGTAGTTAATATACTGTATATTTATGTTATATATGTTATTTGTACAATGAATCATTATTCTTTATTAATCTTATCACATAGAAAAATTTGACATCCCATTAATCACCCCAGAGACCACAATACAATATGTAAACATGTAAACATGTTTAGTATCTTGTGTATTTAGAATACAGAGAACCAGAATCTTTAGATGAGGCTGACATCATTGGAAAGCCAGACACTGGGTCTATCTTGGAGCGATCCATAGCCTGCTTGTAGTTAATCTTCTCCTTTGTGAGTGGATCTACAATTTCCTTGGCGTACACCGCGTCTGCCTGTACTTCTCTGACCATGGTGCTGTCAATCATTTTGGCTGTGATGGCATCAATGATGCTTACTCGACGGCCAGTGTTGGGGTCTACTAGCCCTCCTGTCAGGTGCTGTGCCACCATGTAGCGAATAGCACTGTCCTTGGGCATCCAACCCTTCTGTACAGCCTCTCCCACAGACATTAGCTCCCTATTCAGAGGATCTTCGACACCAGTGAAGGCCTTCTGAGCGTTGAGCAGCCTCTGCAGTTGAGTGGCCTCAATGAGGCCCATATCGGATGCTTTGTGAACTGGGTACCTCTGTCTGGTGCTTATGTCAATGATGCCTCCTGTGGCCGCCTGTGCTTCCAAAAGCCTTTGGGCTGTGGTGCCATCTATCAATTTACGCATAGTTGCATTGCGTATTGTATAACAGGTATCAGTGTTGGTATCTATAATCCCAGCAATTGGGTACATTTCAGATGCACCTGCATTGGTGGTTTTAGGAGGGGCTGATTTAACAGAGCTGATGGTCTTTGGGATGATTGAATTAAATGCAGCATCTTTCCTAGTGTCGCCTGCAACAAGAAGGGCAAATTCGGAAATGGGCATTTTGCCATCTTTGTACTTTTGCAAGTCATTCTGTGTCAGCCTGCCATCCTTAAGAGCATTTTTGATGGGGTACTGCTTTCCACTCTTGCGATCCTGCAGCACAGAGGTTTCACCATCAGGTCCTCTGGATGTTATCTCCTCCCAGTCACATTCCAGCTCCTGCAGGTGCATGTACTGTTGACGATCAATTAGACCCTGCAAGTAAGCATCATAAGGAGACATGTCCTTGCCTGTCTCTGGATCCAAAATTGTGATTTTAGTGGAAATATTTGTCTCTTTGGTCCTGGTCTCTGTATTTTCCTCTTTCCTCAGGCTAAGCTGAAGCTCCCTGATAATGCTGTCTCTCGAGTGAATATTGTCCTTCTCATCTAGGATTTCCCTCTCTAAGCGCTGGACACCAGACTCCATCTTAATACTCTTCTGCTTGCTCATTTGTGTTCTCTCACTCATTAGTCTGGTCTGCTGATGGAAAGAAAGGCTTATGTCATGTCGATCAGCTTCAAGATTCTTGAGCTCACGACTAAGGTTGTCTCGCTCCCGCTGTAGAGCATCTCTGTTCAAAATAAGGGTAGTCTCCTCTCTTGAGCTGCTGGATTTGGTGCTGCTCAATTGATCCATTTTGTTAGAGATTCGTTTGATTTCATCTTCCAGATCCTGCCTGGCAAATTTCTCTTGGGATACCTGGTCCCTCAGGCGATCCCTCTCAGCTTCCACAGCCTGATCTTTTTCAACACGGACAACCTCCTTGTACACTGTCTTCTCACTAGATTTCTCTCGTTGTAGAATCTCAAGCCTGACACTGATTTTACTAACGTCTCTCTGTAAACGGAGGATGTCGCTGGTTTCCTTGTCCAAGTTTGACCGAAGACCATTTGTCATCCTCTCCAGTTTAGGGTCTCTTTCAACTTTCAAGACCTCCTCAACAACAATGCTCTCCTCAACAGGAGGTGGTGCATTTTCCAGCTCTCTGATTTGCAACCTGATTTCTCTGAGCTCAGATTCTGCTTGAATCATCTTTTGATGCTCATCACTCTCTTTCAGGATTCTTATAATTTCCTCCACCTTTGACTTTAGCTGCTGCAACTCCAACTCTACCTGGCGACGTAACTTTATTTCTTCATCCAGAGATCTGCTAAGCCTGTCATGCTCAACGATTTGTCTTGGGTCCTTCTGTAGGCGCAACACTTCCTGCACAACTACTTTCTCCTCAGGTTTCTGTCTCTCCAACAGGATGTATTTGTTTTGCAGGTCGAATACCATCTCCTCAATGTTGCGTCGCACCTGTGATTCTTCACGCATCTGCATTCGCAATCGATCAACTTCTTTCTGAAGAAGTGGATCATCTTCATACTTGATAACTTCTCGTTGGACAAGTTTGGTTTCTACCTTGGACTTTTCAGTCTTCCATTCATCTCTTTCTTTTCTAAGGATTCTTAGCTGCTCCTGGATGGAATTGTATGTGCTATATATATTATTTAGCTGATCATTTAGCCTTTGAATCTCCTTCTCATTCTCAGGGCTCCTCTCTTCCTTCACAACCTCTTGGAGGACTTCTTTTATCTCCACTCTGGGTTTCTCAGAACGGAGGACACTCAGATCTGAAGTGACCAGGGTGATCTGCTTCTCCAGATCGCTGCGATTTTTGCTGGAGTCTTGTATGTCTTTCTTTAGGCGCATGAGCTCCATCTCTGTGCTTGGGTCTATACGATAGATTTCATTAACTATTTCCTTCACTTCTACTTTTGGTTTCCAGCTCTGCACTTCAAGGTAGCGAGTTTGGAGGCCTCTAATATCTATTCCCAATATGTTGTTTTGAATCCTTTCATCCTCAATACTTGTTTTAATCTTCTTGGATTCATTGATGAGCTCTGGATCTTGTTCAATCTTTTTCACTTCTTTGGAGATAATCTTTGGCTGGATAGTTGGAATGATCCTCTCTAGCGCATTAATCTGGCTCCTTGTCTGAAAGATCTCATCATTGATAAGCTTGCTCTTATTGCTCTCTGCAGAAATTTCGGTTTCAAATGTTCGTACCGCTCTCAGCATCTCTGGATCTTTTTCCACTTTTATCACTTCCTTCTTCACCACCTTTTCCTTGATGAGAGGTTTCTTCTGCTGAAGGATGGTCACTTCTGTTTTCATCTGGATTTTCTCACTATCTCTCACACGAACTTCATCTTTGAATCTAGCGATCTCATCTTTCAACTTGACTGCCTCTTTGTCTAGCTGAGGATCCTTCTCAAACTCTGTCACCTCTCTGGTCACCAGTTTGGGTGGAGTGTTCTTTAGGTTGTCCTCCAGTGTCGTGATTTTTATGTTGAGGACTTCAATCTCACTCTGGGTTGTGCTGCGTTTAAGGTTCTCGGTGTGCAAGCTGTTCTGAAGGCCCACCAAGTCAGCTTCCAGTTTGGGGTCGCGGTAGTACTTCAGCACTTCTTTTTCCTCAATACGCTCCACTCCTCTACGACTTTTTAGAGAAAACATCCTGTCCTTGAACGTTTTCAGGTCAATCTCAGTGTGAGTACGTCTGTCTTTCTCTTCATCCAACTCTTTCTTTAGATAATCAATTTCAGAAGATGTCTTCTGCTGGCTTTGAAGCTGCACTTGCTGATGTGACACCAGCTGAACTTTCTCTTCATTCTGTGAAAGCAAAGGGAATAAGAAATATAATTTATACCCTTACAAAAATGTGATCACGTGTTTGGTTTTTTTTGTTTTGTTTTAGAACTTATATTTCCATGCAAATAATGACTTATGTCCTGTCATCTTACCTGTGCAATTAGATTCTTCGCCATTCCCATCTGATTGAGCCGCTGGTTATTTTCAGCTGAAGATTCAGCGTAGCGATTGACCAGATTCTTTTCCTGTAATGCAGAACGAGACATTCACCAATCATGATTCATATTTAAATTACTGCAACTCATTTAGGATTGTGAAAATATGTTTTTTAATGATACCTGTTTTTGAATGGTGTCAGCAAGTGTGGAGGTATAAGGTCTCTTTGCAACAGTGGCTCCAGCATCAACTAGGGTACTTTTGTATTTCTCATTATTGCAATCATATTCCTGTGCAGATGCAGGAAATAAATAATAGCTTAATATGCATTAATAAATAATGTAAATTATGTCCTTTCTATAAACAGCGGCACTACTTGCGTAACAATAACAATAACTTCAGAAATAATAGTACACTTATGCATTTTAGCTGCATATTTAGCCAAATACATAGCTGCATTTGGCTATAAAGGCTGGCTATCTCGTGCACTCTAATTTACAAAGGGGTGTTTAGGAACATAACCTTTTTTGTTGGGACGCATGTCATCATTTGAGATCATGTGGTGAGTGCCATTCTACACACAAATCTTTAGATCACCTTTCTAATCTTGTACTACTAATTTATAGCCTGAACACTAGTGATCCATTTGGATTTGAGTATTACATTAAGAAAAGTCTGCAGGTCATGGGACAGGTCACACACTCGGTCCATGTCATCTCCCTTCCTCTTCAGGTCCTCTATTACTCTCTGCAACAAAAATGGAGATGAATCAGTGAGACATACTGAAGGCAATGTTGATACCACATCTAGAAGAGTGGTTCTCAAAAACGTGGGTAGGGACACCACAAGTGGTTACAAGGTGCTTATGGGGGGGGGTTGTGAAATTATTTTAACTTTAATGCTTGTTTGTTTAAAGTCTTTTGTATATAAAATGTCATGACTGTCAAACAGTGCGACAGTAGGCTGGAATGTTCTATCCTGAAAGGAAATATATAATGGTGTCCTTGTCCGATAATCTTGAAGCCAGTTTACCTCCTGGGAGATCTGCTTGGCATTTATCTGAGACAGGTTATCAGTTGGGCGGATCTGGTTGTTGGGCAGGTTGTCAAGGAAGGAATTCAAAGACTTGCTGGTGCTCTGGAACTCCTGGTTTTTGATCGCAGACTCTTGTAAGAGGTATTCTCTGAGAAGATTCAACAACATGATGAAAACTTAAAAACGTTTCTTTATCTTTAATTTTTGTCTATAAAACTTGGCTATTTCTAGCAAAGCATGGGTTGTACCTTAAATTAACAAACAATCAATTGTTCTGCACCCTGCTTTATGTAAGCTTACTAAGATTAATAATAGGTTTAGTTTATTTCATATAACCAATAAATATGTCTGCACAGGGGCGCCTTCAGGAATGCATTTTATGGTACGCACACAGCTACCTAAAGCCTGTTGCCCACTGCATGCGGAGCCGCTTTGAATCTGCTCCCATGTTAATCAATGAGTGTTTGCAATGCACACTGTGATCACGCTCGATCACGGAGCTGACCCTTTTTTTTTAGCCTGGAGTCTATTTTTTTTCTGGCTCGACGTTCGTTTTTTTAACCCTTTTCAAGCGTTTTTACAGACAGTACATTGTAGAATAAGAAATACCCTACAAATAATAATTTGCTTGGTTTTTATCTCCGCCCCCCTGCCCCATCTTTTTCTCAAGGCTCTCTCTCTCAGTCTGTCTGTCTGTCTGTCTGTCTGTCTGTCTGTCTGTCTGTCTGTCTGTCTGTGATGGTACGCACAGTGCGTATGGCCATAAACCTGCAGGCGCCACTGTGTCTACACACAGTTTGATGGTTTGCCACCAATCCGGTTCTCACCTGTCCTTGAGCTGGTTGTTAACATTAGCATAGCGGTTCTGCAGCTGTTTGACCTGGTTTTCCTGGCGTCTGATGTCGGGGCAGTACTCCTGGTGGCCCTGCTTAAGAGAGCTACACAGCTGCTGTGTGGCCTCCAGATCCTGACCCAGTTTCTTCATCTCATCCTGGGTACCGGCCACCGCTGTACGCAGGCTCTGAAGAGAAAAGGAAATGTTGGCAATTGTAACTTGAGTAGAATTTAGTCGTTTTCAATTCCAGATGGTTTTCAACCGGGAATAGTGAAGACCTCAGAATCCACGAGGGTTATTAAGGCAGTTCATTGGCAAAGTTTTGAAACATTTAGGATGAGTGCCTGAAAATGATTCTCACTTGAATCTCTTGAAAACGGGTCTGGATAGCATTTGGGGAGTCAGGAATCGGCCCATCTTCGCTCAGCTTTTTCTCAAAACCAGAGACAATGCCATCCACTTTCTTAATTTGACTCTCCAGGTTGAGAGATGACTTTGCCCTGAAAAACATTAACACATTGCATGTTTTTGTGTAATTGTCTGGAAGTCTGTTTGCACTGGAATTGGTTTGGATTTAATCTCCCCATCCAAATAAATAATATCTATATGCAATTATACCACAACAAGCTTACTTTTTGGTATAGAGGTCAGCAAGGGCCGAGATGCCATCATGCTTGTTGTTGGCAGCATTAAGTTTCAGTGGCAGGGCGGAGGAGGTCAAACTAGCATCTTTCGCCAGTAGAGGCTGGAGGTCAGCCTGGGCTGCTAACTTCTGCTGCTCCAGATCTTTCAATGCCTTGTCTGCTTTCTGTAGAAAATATTAAAGATAACATACATTTATGACAGACACAGATGCGGTAAAGTGGGCAAGGGTTAGCGTGATTTTCCAGAGAGAGGGTGCTGTATTAAGCCGGTGCAATATAGTGGTGTTGCAATATAGATAAAACATGTTCTTCTGAATACAAGACATTTGCTATCAGTTACATTATTAACTGTTTTAAGCCTCCTTTAATTTGACCAGCTGGTGCTTATGTGCACCTTTTCAGTAACACAGAAGTGTTACTGAAGAAGAGTACATTTTCTTTCCGTGTAGTCTGTAAATAGGAACAATCTTAATTCACGCAACTTAACCATTACATTTTTGCATTCAATTTGCTGATTAAACAGCTTCTTATTTTGAAGTACCCACCCAGACCTGAGTAGTATAACATTAATACAAATTTTTCCACGGTTTACAGGAAACAAGTTTACCCTTCTTTGAAAAGAATTTCTGGGCCCCTATAAGACAAATGTCATTGCTGGTGAATAAATACCATGTCCTATCTTACATGTTTTATAAATGATTTAAAGTCACTGGAAACCCACATTTTTCTTTTTTGCTTTCATTATAAAAAGTGAATAGAAAAGTCCGTGCTATCCAAGTGTCTAATAAACAATCACTGTTGGTTCAAGCCGGATTTCTCACCTGCTGATCCTTTAGCCTGTTGGCCAGGTCTGCGGCAGGGTCTGTGCGGCTAAGCGGAGCCCGCATGCGCTTGAGGATGTCCTGCTCTGTTTGTTTCAGATCACCATCCAGCTTGTCCAGCTGGCCAGAAATGGCCATCGCTTTGGGGTTCAGTGGGGCTGAAGACACTGGAGCTATCCAAGGAAATAGGATGAATTAATTGAAAAGGGGGAGTTCTCCATTTTGTTTTCGGAGTGACTTCGGAAGCCCGTTTGAGTCTGTAAAATGTGATTAGAAGCTGTACAAATTATTTTGAGTTTAATAATGAATGGATTGGCGTGTGCTAAATCAATACATTTGTTTTCTAAGAGGGTTTAGGATTTATAGATATTTAGATGCATAATAACCTGCTTGCTGTGACCTGGAGACCTCCGTGTTGTTGTTTTTCAAGGTAGCCAATAAAGCCGCTCTTCTCTTCTTGATGTCTGTCAGTTCACTACCCAATCTATTGAATTCAGAAAGAGAGAAATACAGTATAAGTTTCACACATCTGCTAACATGGCTAAACCAACATTACAGTATGAAGTCATATAATCTCATACTACTTACAGGTCAACTTTGTTAATGGCCTCTGGATCAGGTGGTGGGATCAGGAAACACACTCCTGGGAAGGTATTGGTTGCTCCATCGCTGGAGACAACAACCCAGTTCTCAGGGTCCGAGGTAGATTTTAGTGTGAACCTTTCACCTTTTGATAGGGAAGCCTAGGATACAACATAAAATTGTACAGATGCCGTTTTGTATGCGGTAATGTAATTTTGTAATTGTAATTGTACAATTACTCAACAATTTTAAAGTTGTTGAGTGAGTTATTTACTAGTCTGATTGTGCTGTTTGAATGAAAATAATCCATCGATTAGTATTTCATTAATTCATCGGGTGAAAGTGGTAGAGATTGAAATTTTAGGTTGACTAGTTGTAAGGTCTGTTGGTAGACAGAGGTTATAGATGTATGGGATTAGTGGAAGTTCTATCCCTGTAAAGTAAGTGTATAGGATGAAAGTGTGAAAATATGTGAGATCTGTAGTACTGTATATGAGATGTGTACGGTGTGTAAAGTAAATGAGGTGTACAACATGTATGTGTAAAGTATGCGAGGTGTATACGGTGTGTAAAGTAGGTGGTGTGCAGACCTTGTCGGTGTCCCAGTCGCAGAGAGACTCCACAGTGGTGGCTTTAGTTGGGGTGGTGCGACGTTGCTTCAGAGGAGGGATGGTGGTGCTTCGCCGCCTGAGGTCGGCTAGGATCTGCTCACAACGCTGAATGTCTTTCTCCTCCGCCTGAAGGAGACAAATAGCAGAGAGAGATCAGACATGTTAGCTCAGCCTGGGAACGCAACAGGAAGTTTGTTAGCCGCCCAGGATTTGAACCACATTCTGATCCCGAATAAAGCTCAGAGGTGTCTAGCTTTCGCAGTAATTGACGTCTGCATCCAAACTGATGGTGTTGATTATTTGTATTATTATAATAACACACGTTGTTAAAAAGGAAACCTAAATAAGAACCCTAAAACACAGAACACAGAAAACATAATAACATATCTTTAAACTCTACAGTGCAATCTAATGTTGGACTATTGGACAGTCTCTACAGTAGTGCATAACCCTTTGTTTCTTCTACCTCTAGTTGTAGGAGGGTCTCAGAGTTGCTCTTCTTGCTGACTGTCTTAGGATCCAGGCTGCTGTTGAGTTTGGTAAGAGTCTCCGATAGCTGGTCTGAGTCTAGTTGATACTAAAATAGATTACAATACACCATTAGGTAACTTGTGGCGGGATTATGATAGAGGTATTATAAACAGCATAAACGTACCTGTATATACATACAGCATATATTACTAGTAGTATTACTAGTATAGTTTATTATAGATTCATGTGTGAAATGTGTCCTCATGAATGCCTTTCAGGCCATAACTACTGTATGATTAAGAGATATATAATTTGACAATGTGAAAAAAGGTACAAAAAGACATACCATATGAGTCATAGCCTACATACAGTACATTATAATACAATGAAAAGATTGTATTATATCATGCTCCCATCCTTTTACAAATAGTCTCTATTACAATGACACATATTCACTGTAATAAAGATGGAGGAGTATTATATAACACAGATCAGATAGAACAAGCTCAACTAGTTCAATAGATACACCAAGTCTGTATCATATACTTAGTCAGCTTTATGTTAAAGGACTTATCACATAATATTAGAAAATACCAAAGTTGTATGAACCTTTTTGAAAGCCTCCACATTGTCCAGATGAGTCTCTTGACATATACAGAGGTTGAGGAATTTCTGCCACTCATTCCGCATTGTATCTCTCTGGGCCTGAAGTGTAAACAGTTAAACATCACTTCATTTATATCAAACTTCTCCTCAAACAACGTTTACAATGTGATAAACAAAACCCATGAATGCAAACACAAACATAAAAACACAAGGAGACAAAAAATAATAATGACGCATAAAAATACATCCAGTAAAACAATAAAGAAAATAAAGTGGGTTAAACCGAATATGAACAGTTAATTGCTTTTAGAGCGTGAATTGAACTTGAACAGTGTTTAGGTAGATACAGTGACGAGAAACTGTTGACAAATCTAAGCCTCAAATGATTTCAGCATCGACAATGAATAATAATGAAAATGTCTTCTGAAACAGCTTTTAAGAACAAAGGTATACCAAGTTATCCTATTTAGCTATAAAAAAAAGTCTAAACATTTTTTTGCAGTGATTTCAAGTAGGTAATCATCATAAAATCATAACATCATCATAAAACAATCAGGGACAGATCATTTTCTTATTTAAGAATTGCCTTTGCCAGTATTATTATTATTATTATTATTTGCAAGGTAAAGACAGATACCTGTATTGTGGCACTGGCAGGATGCTTCAACTCAGTGAGTCTGTCTCCATCGTCCTGGAGTTTGTTCACCTCGCTCTCATGGGACAGCAGATTGTTGTTCTTGAAGTTCTGGTTGAAGCAAAAGCAGAGTGACGTTATTAACACGTCTCATACTCAATATATTATAGGTACACTCTTCGACTGTGTCATAGCACCCAATAATGCTGGTTTCCACACAATCACCCCACAAGGGTGATTCTGGACACAAATCGAGGAATGTCCATTTAAAATTGCAAAGTAAAAGCATTAATAGTTTATTACCATTAACACACACCGTTACGTTACGTTTCTCATGTTGGAACTCACCACTCAACAAATATCCAAAGTCAAGGAAAGTATTTAAGCTTACATGTTCACAGTTGGAGGTGAGAAAGAAGAACCATTAACCTGCTCCACCTGTACACTAAACACAGTTGTTTCTAATGAACCATTCCTGTTAACTGTATTGGATGTGTGGATGCGTGTGAGTGAATGTGCACTTTGTACAGATTGAACGTTCTCTGGCTTCACATTCAAACAGAACGGTGGCACGACCTTTGCTGAAAAGTAGTTTCTCTTAACTGTGGGATTTCATTGTGACTAGAGTCAAAACACTACATATGGAAATACCCAACCCAAAACGTCCAACACCTACTAATGACATCAGACGCTCACGTCCACAGTTGAGCTAAACTCTGGTTAAACCCAGACAGCTGTTGGGCCCCTACCTCATACTGCCTGCGGACGTCGGGTGGGTCCACCATGCGGTCGCTCCAGTCTTGCTTGTTGATCTTCTGCTGTTCCTCTCCCAGGAAGGTCAGCTCCTTGTTGCAGCCCTGCATGTAGTCGTACAGGCTGCTCAGGTAGTGCCGGCGCCACTTGGAGTTGTCCTGGGTAGAAGGTAAACACGCTTTAGAAAGCCTGAATATA
>JAOEHI010002454.1:0-11660 GCA_025447815.1 Percopsis transmontana
GATGACGGCCAACGGCCGGTGGCTAGTATACCGGCGAGCGCGAACGGGGAGGGGTGGCGGCTGCCGTTGTTACAGTAGTCTTGTTGGTGCGGAGCACATGTTTAATTTTATTTTCAATAATCACCTGCTGCCAAACACAAAGTAGTTGAATGAGCTTCAAGAATCTTGAATGTTGTAAGTCAAGGTTTTATGGGTTTGTCAGTATTAACTTGCAAAGTCACACCATATTATTAAGTATTAATAATTAATTAGCAGTCCTGAATACCTTTTTCTCCTTTGACTCATTAGAAGCGTAGCCTGGCCTGACTAGTTTCCACAGTGTAAAACATTTGTTTATAAAGGACAGTGTTCATGTCCCCATTTTTCAACACCTGTGCAATATTGTAGCTCGCTTATCGTTCGACTTTTTTTTTAACAAGCCAGTTCCATATTCTCTTAGCAGGGTGTAGTCTGACAGGGAGTGACAGTAAGGTATATTACATTTTATTGCTGTGCAATGGAAACAGTGCGATAGGGTTCTAATCGGGGACAGACAGTGGCGTCTCTTTACAAGGGAGGAAAGGAGCTCAGTTAACACATGGAAGGGTGATAGGCACAATCTTTAAATAGGACGCATTTATTTCCTACCTCCGCTGACCACATTTGTAACAATTGTTCATCTGGCTGTGGATAAAGAAGACACTGGGAGTGGGCAGTAAATCAATTTTAGAGGGACATGTGGAGGCAACTTTTCAGACACGGAAACTGGAAACAATATCTGCGCTCCAGCCACGGCCTTTTAAGACCGTTAAGTCACACCGCACGACTGGACAGGAAGTCCAGAGTGGGAGGTATCGCATGAAGGCCCTACGTTTAACACAGCATCAGATTTAGATATTGCACGAAGGCCTCTGTTGTTCATTGCGGTGCGTTATATTCCACTCCAGTGCTCTGTGGTGTCGCTACGGCAAGAAGAGCCTCAACGAATCAAAATGTAAATAGACTGCAAAGGTCTTGGTATGAATACAGGACAAACCTATCGTTAAAATGCTCTCTACTTGGTAGAGAGGAGGATATTAAAACGTCATACTGGTGCACCTGTCCAACTCTGATTTTCCTGACAGGTAGACTAGCCATTAGGTGAGCCTTGGCTTTTGTAGTTTAGAATTTCAAAACTGTGTTAAAAATTCTCTTTATGGTCGCACCTGTATTCATCCTCTCAATTCAGACTCGAGTAATTTAGACTGTGATGAATGTTAATGGACCTGTCCATTCCAACCCTATTTCAACTTGAGCTTAAAGGTTTTAGGTGCGTCATTAAACTTTACAACCAAGAGGGATGTCAATGCATCATTAATAATCATACATTCAATTACCTTCATGCTATAGCATTCAAAATCAAATAATACCACGTCCATCGTGAGCCCGAACTCAGCCGTCATTGCCATGGAACTTGACATCTCATCTCAAATCTTGTGATTTTTACCTTGCCCGGGCAGACCCCTTTCATGAACTCCGCCGCGAATACACCGCTTGACAGGGCGAAGGCGAGTAAGCAAGAGAGAGAGGTCTTGCTTCCAAAAAGAGCGCTGAAGTTCACGCACTGCAGTGGAAGTGTCAGCCTGGAGCTCGTTAAAGCTGTGTCAGGCTGGAGGTTTCAGGTGGTGAGCTTATACAGTTACAGTAGGAGTTGCCTGTGGCTCTGCGAGCAGCCTCAAACACTGGCTATGGACACTAGGTGATTTAATATGGCTGAGGGGGGAAAATGGTTCAGTAAGGATAATCCTCCCAGTTGGTATTCGACCTACAGAACATCCTTTCCATTTTACTCATACTCGCACACTCCTGAATCTACTCACCTGACTGAGCTGGATGCTGACGTCTGAGAACCAGGGAAGCTACGGTCTACGTATTCACACGTTTTGAATGAATGAAAAGTTGATAGCAAGGGATAACAGTAGCAGAGACTAGTGTACACTGAAGACACTTTGTGTCTCAAGAAAGCTAACCCACTAGTGGTGGGAAGTTCTAATCTTTTAACTGACTCAGATCTTTGAATCTCGGTCAGTAAAATGAACTAATCTTTTTTTAAGTAATTTCGTAAATTTTAAAACTAGTTAAAAAAAGAGTGCGGTTCTCAAACACCGGAGGCTACATGGTTTGATTCAGTTGACAAAGTATAATAGCCTACACAAATTCACTTCTTGATCATTTTCTATCATCATTCTATAAAGCCAAAACCAATTCAAACCATGTGAAAATCAAGGAGGTGCAGAGACCACTGTCACGTGACAAATGAACGAAAGACACAAACCTGAAGACCCATAGTTATGAGTCGTCAACAAATAATTTTTGTTTCTGGTAGCCTTAGCCTACTGAGCCTATATGCAGCTGCTGCATGCGACGACAAGTGAACGTAAGAGTCCAAGACCATTTACGCATGCGTAAATACGCGCAACACAACACTATAACCCACTAACTCCCAGACAGGTTGGCTAATGGCACACAAAGTATTTTAAACATACCACTCATTTTCAATTTCATTTTCATACCACTCACTTTTGGGAAATACTTTTTGCCTAGACTATATTTGCCCCACCATATTTTTTAAATGTCATTTTAACCAGTTCAAGTAATTGTGTATATATTTGTTTTCACCCTGTGGAAATTTGGATACCGATATAATAATTTCTTTACAATATATGTCAACTAACAAATTCAGCATGCTGCTATTAATAATTTCCAACGGTTATGTCTCTATTTGTCTCATTTCCTGTTGAAGTGACAAGTTTAAATAAATGAAAATTCATGCTTTTTGCAGTCGGACTTATTTATATGTATAACAGCAGTGAATTTGTCATGCTAGCATATTAGATATGCAACCTGCACGGTAGTATGAACATAGCCAGGTGCTTTGAGGCAGGCTGGTGGTATAAAATGGTAAAACAAATGGGAAGCCATTCTGAATACCAACAAGCCCTTTGGAAGCATGACTGGGCATCACATTAAAGTCCCCTATTCAAATGCCTTTGCTTACAATAAGGGGTTGATGGTGCAATGTTAAAATCTCACACACACACACACACAGTGTAGATAAGCCTACTGTAAATACTGTATGCTCAGCTGGAGTGTGCATTCAAATAAGTTTGTACAGATTCATATATATGTATCAAAGACACACACAGAGCAAAGATAAACCTGCCACCAGTCACCGCTACAAAGCAATTTAGTCCCAGGATGAATTCAGCTTGTTTTCACATTATTAGCAGGGTTTTACAATCCTTACATTTGACAACTGCCTCAATCAAACAGAATTGTCATGCACACAACAGTAAATACAGCATAACCAATGTTTTTGTAAGCCTTGGGTGATTGGTTTGGTTTTAGGGCTAGGAAGGTTGTTTTTCTTTCCCTGCATGTTTCTCTGGAAATCTACAGTCAAAAGGGAGGATATCTTGAATGCATGCTAGCAACCTAGATGGCCCTAAAAACGGCACTTGTGTATTTGTAATAATTATTAGATTCCATTATATGTGGAGCATAATTTGACAGCAGCAAAGCGAAATAATAGTCTATTTATCTTCAAAACGGTTCAAAATTCAAAGCCTCTAAAAAGAACGAGTCTCACTTGCACACAACTGGTGGTTTTAATACCACCGGTACTACTTATGTTACATACTTCCTTACTATTCCTAGAGCATTTTTCTGTTGCATCTTAGCCATCTAATGCTTGACAGGCGACAGGTTTAAAGTCTGCATGCTTTGTAGTGGTCTGTCTGTGTCGGTTGAGATTGAAAACACAAATCAATGCAAGGTCCTTATTCCAGTCGTGACACTTTGAACTTGTGTACAAGGTTACAACCACACCAATTGAATACAGCATTATGTATTACACATCCACTTGTTTTGACAAGGGTTAAAAACGCCTCATGGTCAAGAACGCGATTGATTTTGGATTAAATTGTCTGAGCCAACGGAAGGACAGTGGATACAACTAGAAACATTTTTATTTTGCCACACCCTTTGCGATTGATTGGTTGAGAGACACGTAGCCTCATTGGCAGTTAACAGGCAGCTGAATGGAAGTAGTTAGAGATTCGTTTCACGGCAGGATATATTGGTTTCGATTCTTGGATTCTTCTGTTCTGTCAGCTGTGTGAATCATGGGCGATACTAAAGCAACACAAATATTTAAAAAAGTGCCAAATATGCGGCATTCACCTGATACATCTTTGCATCAATTTTCAAGGTCAGGTGTAAAACCTAGGATTCATCAACTCGATCTCGTAAAATCAGTCATTTTGAAGTGCTAGCATGTCCGCGGCGTCTGCGCTAGCACTTTATGACGTGTGGAGAGAGCACGGCCGGATCTTAGCGGCAGGCCGTCCCTATCCACCCTCATCTGTCTGTAAGCTACATAAATCATGTATGCACACACCTAGTTGAGCCCCAGCTCACCCACTATGCATCCTAACACCACCCCTACGTCTCGGCCCAGATAAACACGGGCACCAATGAACACTTCAGGTTATCTCCCTTACTCCCTCAGGGAACACGTCAGAGAGATTTTGGCGTCAATGAATATGCAAAAATCAAAGGGCATCAGGGGAGTCGCGTGGATCTGACAGCGCAGGGCTCTGCTAATATTTCAGTGCATAATGATGTCATCTCGATGCTTGATCACTGAACAATTGACTGAGTGAGGCCAGTGATCTAGAAGCTGCTTATCTTGTCACGGCGGTCACACAGACAGTGGAAAATAACACTGGAGTATATCTCTGGGAGCTGGTGTGAAAGACGACTGCACAAATAATAAATAGAACCAACATGAAAAATGAGAGACTACATGTTATTGGGACCCTTGACTTGTCTTTTAGTTAAACGATTGATAATAGCATACATAAACTATAGAGCTTGAAGCCTAAGAGCAGCAAAACAGGTGTTGGGCATCATTGCAGCCCCTGCAGATTTATTTTGCTATTCATATGAGCACTGTGTATCTGTGTAATAATGTGTATCTATACTAGGTAGTCATGGTGACCTAATAATTAGTACTTCCTCAAACAATAGCTGTGTCTAAAATCGTTCCCTATTTAATATATAGTGCAATAAACTAGTACCCTATAAGTGTATTAGTTTTTAATTAATATCACTTTTTAAAATGCTAGAACGTTTATATTTTTTATTTTATTGTATGATAATTGTATGATTTGCGAAATATATTTGAATGAATGTAAACCTTGGTTCCTAAATCTTTGTTTTTGTTTAAAGAGTCCTGATTGTAACCCTGAATGTAAAAATTTTTTTTAGCTTGCGTATTAACCCTTCACCCCATTTTAATGCAATTCAAACAAGACTTGACCTGTCACTGAGATAGATTTCCTCAGTGATTAATCTGTGGCCCATGTCTTCTGGATTAAGAATTCAAATGCTAACCATTATCCCTGGCCAGGTTCTAATATTAAAGATTGAGGCACTCTTTTGTCCTCTCTTTCTCAATGGGCGGATCTGTGAACCTTTGTGAATTCCTTTCGGTTTTAGATTTATGGTGGAGACATTTTAAACTCAGTCATACTCTTACAGCAGGTTTCACTGTAAGAAAGAACATGGAGAAATCATAAATTTATATATTTTTATTAAAGATGAATAATTAAGATAGTGCTCAGACAGACAAATATAATATATCAATAATAAGACGACAGCAGACTGCTAGAGCATAAAAATGGAAAAGTAAACATACTGTCTATCACGGTTGAGTAATTAATTATAGATATCATCTGTTATCATGAGTTTCCCCCAAGGAAATGTTGCAGCATTTAGTTCAAAGATGGCTTGGATAAGGCCTTGATGAATATTTATTTTCTTTCACATATTGACTAATTGGCACAAATGCTAGTATGACACAAATATTTTTGTTGTTGCTATTGAACTGCCTTTTGAGTGCTTATCTAACCATTGTGTTGTGCGTTCTTTTACAGATAGCTATATATCTATATGTAGCTAGCTATATACACTAGCAATATACCTCTGATAACTGGATAGATAAATTCGTGATAGCTAGCAAGCTAGAAAGGTTTTAGCGATATTTGTTCCATCATTAAGTGTAGACCTAGCACTTATATACAGTGGGCCACCTTTCATTTCTGACCCTAAGCAACAACTTAACTGTACCTGTAGGTCTCCCACTGCATATAGAGGGATATTCATTCATAGTTTGTTTTGCTGCTTATTTACACCTTAACTAAAAAAACGATGCACAAAAGAAGGATCTACAAACTGAGAGAGAGAGAAAGAAAAATACAGAGAAAGACACAATGTGAGCACACTTCCGTCGGCCATTCCCTTGGGTCCTACACCTCTCCCCATTGGCATTTTATTGAAATATTAAAAGCGAGCCAGATCCACGATGACACATTGTAAGAGCTGTCACTCCGATCACAAAAGCACTGGAGTGAATGGAGTATGGAGAGGACGAGGACCAGAAAGCGGAGAAGGGTTGCTCGAGGGGGCGAGAGTTGGCGGGTCGGTAGACCAGGGACCTCCAGGCTACGACGGACCAAGTGTGTAGGCTAGGCGAGCGAGGATGGACTGGGTAAGTCACAGTACAATATAAAATGAACATTTTCCAGCCCACCTTTAAGGTAGATGTCGGCGAGCAGGAGGAGTGGAAGGGAATCGTACTGACATGCAGCGCTGGCCGAAGATGAAGAGAACCCTCACCTGAGGTGAAAACACTGGCTGATTCGAGGGATGTTTAGGAATGTATTTTTTTTGTAATCGATTTCTGTGTACGCTGGATCCTGTCACTATTGCTTTGCTTAGCTACATTGTGTATAAGACAAGACTGAAAATGAAACGACAATTACAATTTGGTCAGTTTTGCAGCTACTTTTATCCACTTTTATGAAAAGCAGTGTTTTGCACTCAAACATTAAACACAGAATAAAAATAAACAAAAAAAGTTTGGGATTAATGATGCAATCCGCATACTTGATTTTCATGTTTTTTTGTTTCTTGTCTGTGGCATCATACAAACTAAGCATGTTGCTATTGGTACATTTCCCCATCTTCTCCATTTTTCTCTGGTGGTGAGTGTTAAAGGTGTTTCAGACCAAAATAGAACTTATTAATAAAACATAAATATCCATCTTATCTTAAATAGGCTTTAAACCATGTACACTCACGTGAGATGGATAGTCAGCTTGTTTTGTGGGTACATAATGAGATATTTTTAGGAACCAGACCAAGATTGTCCATTATAGGAGGGGAGACTTGAGGACTTTAGCATTGGGCAGAGTGTAACGGCTCTAGGCAGCTGTGTCACATGCACAGCTACCAATCATAACAGCTCCTTGATATCACTGAAGCTCTGTTCCTACTGTTGTAACACTTAAAATCGTGGACTAGTCTCACAAATGAATCCCCTTACAGGAGAGGCCTCTAAACCTGCGTAGCAGACATCACCATTACCCCAATCATAGTTAACATTGGCACTGCTGCATCTATGCCATTTCAAGAAGTTCTCTTTTAGGGAGAACAACTTATTTCACCTTTAAATTACCTGCACATCCGTAGAAATATTGTAATATGGTTAAAGAGTCTATTTTGTGTTTTACAGGACATTACACGTCAAACAATATTGGATGACTCAAAAAATCATGGACTAATGACAGTTTTTATGCCAAAAAAATAGCCCTCGGGCTACAAGACGCTAGCAAGATGCTAATGTTTACAGAACACATTGTAGTTTAATTTGTGATTAACATACTGTATGTATTAAAGCATGTATGAAGATTCCAATCCAAGCTGGATATTTAGTGCTTTTACTTTATTTTATTTTTTCTTACAAATGTGGACATATGTGGTTTTAGCACTACAAACTAATAGCTTCTGTTGAAATTCAAGTTGTCCTTCGCATTGGCAAGGTTTCCTACATGCCAGGCAGTACAAGCCCAAGGGAGTGTCCCCCAACTGCTCACCACGTTACAGATCTCATTAGCATAGCCATGAGACGATGATAAAATAGAAAACAGGGAACCATAGTGGCACACCTTGTCTTGAAGGGATCATGCCTGCCTATGTGTGTACGTCAGTCTGACATTAACAGCAGAGTCTGACTGACTCTGGTGCTTCAATGACCTTCAGTTTCCTATGTATTAAGGTATTCATGAGTGCCTAACTGCTAAGCCCTTGGTAAACATTATCACAACAATGTCTCATTGTCTGAGACTAGCTCTCCTTTCACTGCCCTGGAAAAAAAACGTCTTTATACTGGATCTATAATCAGAGCTGCAAAATTATATACAGTAAAGTATGTAACCTTATATTAATTATGTAGGGACGTTTGAAAGCATGTCCATTTAAATACAGTATAGACTTTGCACATCATATTGTATAAAACTGTTATTCTGTTGCCATACAGTATGTTCACTGCATATTGAAGCCAAAGATGTGTATATGCTCTGAAAGTGAAAAAAGAGCAACAATCTGCAGTAATTGCTTTTAGACAGTGATCCGTTATAGTTATGATAGGTGTTGCATTCAAACGGCAGTTGTAGGGCTTCACAATTAATCCCATATTAATTGAGATTACATTTGTGAGCGCTGCAATATGCAGATTGCAAAAGGTCTCAATTATTGCAATTAGAGGTTGAAGGCTAAGCAGTTTAACACATATTTGGAGCAGAATGTCCAACGAATGCATCATTTTTCTACAATCACCATATGTTTCTTTTTTAAGTGCAAAAAAGTGGGAACACAATTATTTGTTTTGTATGAATGGCACCACAGAATAAGTATTTCATTGTAAGCATTAACCTCAGTTAATAATCACAGTCAATATCAAGGAAAACAATCACAATAGTCGCAAATCATTTTTGTCATAATCATGCAGCCCAAGGGAGATGTCTCATTTTAGAATTGATCCCTTCCATTCTGATGCCCTAGGGCTGGCAGATATTATCGAGGGTAAGCTGTGAGCAGATCCTTTTCAAGGTTTGACCATGTTTCTGTCACTAAACAAGGGATAAACCCTGTACCTTGGCTTGGAAACAAGCCAATAGCATTAATAGAGTTGGGTGTTTTGGCCCTACAAACAACTGACGAAGGTTCTCTGGATAAGCAGTATTCCTATTTAGAACTGTAACATTGTTGCCTCTAGTGATGTTAACATGGCAAGGTTCTCTCTTTCAAACACAACAATATGACTGTATTTCTTCTTTCCAGCTGGCAATGCGCTGCATCCAGTTGGTTGAGGGAAATGAGATAAGGCTACTTTGAAGATATGGGTGTTGAGACTGCGCTGGAAAAGCAGATTTCATGAGTATTTTCTTGTGTAACAGACAGATGGCTGCAGGAAAAAACGTTTCAGTGACTGTGGACAAAGGTTTGCCTAAATTCAACCCAACTTCTTGCCTAATCAAAACGCATTCCATTAAAGGTATAGCCTATAGGCATCTTTTTAAATGTTTACAAACCTGTAATGTTTTTCATGGTAAATAAAATAATTATCGATCAATTGTAATGTAGATAAACATTACTACTTTAAGGGATTTCACAGACAACTCTGTGAAATCCCTTAAAGTAATATCGTTGTTAAACCCCATACCCTATACTATAGACTCTATAGTATAGGGTATGGGGTTTAACAACAGTTTACCAACAGTTTACTATAGAGTCTATAGTTTCCTTTCCTCATTATAAATCCTCAATCTACAACTTGTACATTTGTGGTACATGATTTACAGGAAACTAACTTCTATTAAACTACATTATTTACATCTTCATTTTGTATTGAATAGTCTTTACTTAAATTTTCTCAGAAAGTAGTATAATATCTAGAGTAATTTAGAGTACCTGACAATATGGGTGAGTAGAAAATAGACATTAAGAAATCTCATCTATCCCCTTTTGCTATTGCTAGTCAATTGACTAATGTCAGTGCAATAATAATATATCACTGTGTTGTTGTGTTTAGACCTTCTCATGATATTGTGTTCATGCCTATTGTACAGTACAGTAGTCAACAAACTGATCTCATTGATCTCATTGCCCTTGATTACTTCATAAGAGCCATTTGAGGGGCATTGACATTCAAACTCTAAAGAGGCTTTTGAGTGAAAATCCATTTAGTAATCCTTTACTACACCAGCTGAGGTGAACAACCTGCTTGGTGGTCCATATGTGGTTCTGTCTTTACATATTTTCAACAACAAATTGCATTCATGATAAATAAAAGGTTTTGCCAATTGAATGTAACTGCGTTGGTATGTGTTTGTGTGTGTTGTGACTCATGTAACATTGTGTGTGTGAGCGTGTGCGTATTGAGTATGTATCTATGTGGATCATGGAGTCCCTGAGGTCTTCTGACTGCCTGACTCTCAATTAACCCCTGTCATTTCAGGAACACGTGTAATATAACTTTATACAAAGCTAAAGTGAGTAATCTTTATTGTCAGTATTTTTCTATAATTTAATAATAAAGTACCCTTTTTGGCTAGATTTACTCTAGAACCGGAATCTAAAAGTTGTCAGGGCTGGATGTATGCACTCAGGCAGGCACAGAATAACGAAACAGGTGGTACGGTCACGGGCTTTACTCAAGGGACAGGCGGGGGCTGAGTGGGGGAAAGGCTGGGGTCGGTAACAGGAGGGCTTGACCAGGGCTACGATACCAGGAAGGGGAGTTCCAGGGGCGAACCTGGGACAGGCTAACCTAACCCTAACCCAGGGCTACGGTACCAGGAAGGGGAGTTCCAGGGGCGAACCTGGGACAGGCTAACCTAACCCTAACCCAGGGCTACGGTACCAGGAAGGGGAGTTCCAGGGGCTAACCTGGGACAAGCTGGGTCGTTGGCCGGGATAGACGAAGGAGGGTTGCAGAGTTCCAGGAGGACGAAGACAGGATGCCAAAACGAGGGACAGGCAGGACATGAGGAACCAAGCAACAGATCAGGGGGAGAGAAGGTACAGGAGCGCTGGGATAACCGGTGGAGCAGTAGGCCGGTTGCGGGCAGGAGAAACAGGAGCGTCGGCAGGGGACACAGAGGAAAAGCACGGAGGGAATTCCCTAAAACTGCTGAAGAATAAAGCTGAAGAACTTAATAAAGCTGCTGAAGAACTTAATAAAGCTGCTGAAGAACTTAATACAGCTGCTGAAGAACTTAATAAAGCTGCTGAAGAACTTAATACAGCTGCTGAAGAACTTAATAAATCTGATGAAGAACTTAATACAGCTGATGAAGAACTTAATACAGCTGCTGAAGAACTTAATACAGTTGATGAAGAACTTAATACAGCTGATGAAGAACTTAATACAGCTGATGAAGAACTTAATACAGCTGATGAAGAATTTAATACAGCTGATGAAGAGCTTTACTTAATGAAATGATTCCAATTTAGACACAACTGTCAATTGGCCTATTACAGCATACTGAGCATGTGTAATCGGTGCGGCATGGAGAGAGTAGGTGCTAGCTGAGAAATGACACACTGAGGCAGGTAAGCCGTGAAAGAATTAGAATTAAGATATTATTTAATATCTGAGTAAAATAGCAAGACAAAGGCAGAATCTCACAGCTAAAAGACAAAAGCCAGGAAAGTATATGCTTTTGCATAACAGAAGCACACAAGCCACCCCCCGGCTCAAATGGCAGAATTGCCATTGCATATATATGTGATCT
>JAOEHI010002455.1:0-11659 GCA_025447815.1 Percopsis transmontana
AATGCTAAATGTTAAATCTAAATGTTAAATATATATCTAAATGTTAAATCTAAATGTTAAATCTAAATCTAAATGTTTCGAACATATGCAAATTAACGACGGTTCTCGCCCACACAACTGACCTTGGATCAGCCATGAGATCCACACGTGAAACAAAGAGTAAATCCTCCCACCATAGAAGAAGAAGGAAAATGTCTAAACGTTGCGGTTTTTGGCAGGTGTGCGGGCAGTGAAAAATCCGAAGCACGGTCTAGCGTAGACGTGCAGGGGAACAGGGAATATATAGCCTACTATAGAAACGGGTGCAACAAATGAAGGCAAATAAGGACGGGGCGTGAAAATGTAGACTAGAACCAGGTGAAAGCAATGGGAGAGATTGCTGAGCGATGATGTTACCTCAGGAGTGTAACATTTTGTATTGCTCCCAAAACAGCATCTCGAGCCAAAAATAAATTATGTAGACTACTTTCACCATGTTTACATATAATTTTACGCACACGTATTTTGCAGGAGGCAGCAAATCATCTCTTTCTACTGCTCCCGAAAACATATATCTGCCCTCCTGCCTGCACTTGCACTGAGCTCTCAGTGCGGGTGCATGACAAAGAGGAGGGAGTTCCCTATGCTCCACGCTCCCCATTCTTTTCTTTTTACTGATTTACTGATTATCACGCCGCACTGCATTATTTGATTGATTTGTTATGTTTGAGTTGTAAGGAATAAAAGTAATGGTACCTTTGCTGCAGCTTGGTGTCGCATTCAATATCATTTATGTCAGGGCTTTTGAGCCGGCCCGTGACATACAGAACACACATTGTTCAGTACACTGCACAAAGCCTCCATAAGCCTTATCTGTTCTACAGTACATGGTTGGTCTAAACAGATTCACTATAATAGTGTGTGTGTGTGTGTATTTATTTACTTCCTCTATCCATGAGTTTTATTTGTTTACAAACTACAGGAAAAATATCCACAATGCAAAATTGTATCTACTTGGAGTTACTTGGAGTATGCAATAAAACAGATGTTTTATTTATGAATTAATTGATTTGTTATTCTGTCCATTCAGTCATTTTTGCTCAAAGAAGATCCATGTGTTGGTCGGTTGTGAAACATTTCACAACAGTGCTTTCCCTAACTTTCACCAGAAGAAGTCCTTATCGAGCTCTGATTTGAAAAGTAAAAAAAATTCCTTGATAAATATACAGGTGATAAAAAGGCGGTGGAGAGGTTTGTGTGTCCCTATGAACCTGAAGGCTGTGTTGTCTGGAGCCCTGTGCTCCAGGTAGGGTCTCCCATGGCAAAGTGGTCTCGGGTGAGGGGCCAGACAAAGAATGGTTCAAAAAGCCCTATGTATAATCGAGGAAGAGGTGAAGATACCCTGCCCGGAGGAAGCCCAGGGCCCCCATCTGGAGCCAGGCCCAGATGGAGGGCTTGTCAGCGAGCGCCTGGTGTCCGGGTTTGCCACGGATCCCGGTCAGGCACAGCCCGAAGAAGCAACGTGGCACCTCTCTCTCCATCCCATGGGCCCACCACCTGTGAGAGGATCCGCTGGGGTCGGGTGCGCTGCCAAATGGGTGGTAGTGAAGGTCAGGTGTCTCGACGGACCAGACCCGGGCGGCAGAGGCTGGCTCTGGGGACGTGGAACGTCTCCTCTCTGTGGGGGAAGGAGCCGAAACTTGTGCGGGAGGTGGAGCGCTACCAGCTAGTTCTTGTGGGGCTTACCTCTACCCACAGTCTAGGTTCTGGAACCATACTCCTGGATAGGGGTTGGACTCTTCTTTTTTTCTCCGGAGTTGCCCAGGGTGTGAGGCGCCGGGCGGGTGTGGGGATACTCACAAGCCCCTGGCTACGCGTCGCTATATTGGAGTTTACCCCAGTGGACGAGAGGGTCGCCTCCCTACGGCTGCAGGTTGTGGGGGGGAAAACTCTGACTGTTTTTTTTTGCATATGCACCAAACAGGAGCTCGGAGTATTCGGCCTTCTTGGAGACCCTGAATAGAGTCCTGTTTGGGGCTCCAGTAGGGGACTCCATAGTTCTGCTGGGAGACTTCATCACGCACGTGGGCAATGATGAAGACACCTGGAGAGGTGTGAAAAACCACGAAAAACCGGAGTGGTTTTTCGTTGTTGGACTTCTGTGCTAGTCATGGATTGTCTATAACCAACACCATGTTCGAACATAGGGATGCTCATAAGTGTACCCGGTACCAGAGCACCCTAGGCCAAAGGTCGATGATCGATTTTGTAATCGTATCATCAGATCTGAGGCCGCATGTTTTGGACACTCGGGTGAAGAGAGGGGCGGAGCTGTCAACTAATCACCATCTGGTGGTGAGTTGAGTCAAGGGGTGGGGGAAGAATCTGGACAGACCGGGTAAGCCCAAACGGGTAGTGCGGGTGAGAACGCCTGTCCGACAGACTTTCAACTCACACCTCCGGCGGAGCTTTTCGTGCATCCCTGTGGAGGCAGGGGGCATTGAACCCGAGTGGGTAATATTCAAAGCCTCTATTGCTGAAGCTGCGGAGGGGAGCTGTGGTCTCAGGGTCTTGGGTGCCTCAAGGGGCGGTAACCCTAGCACACCGTGGTGGACACCGGTGGTCAGGGAAACTGTCCGACTGAAGAAGGAGTCTTTCTGGGATATGTTATCCTGTGGGAGAAGTTCGGAGAAGACATGGAGATGGACTTTCGGTCGGCACCAAGGTGCTTCTGGAAAACCGTTCGCCATCTCAGGAGGGGGAAGCAGGGAACTATCCAAGCTTTGTACAGTAAGGATGGGACGCTGTTGACCTCAACTGAGGAGGTAATTGGACGGTGGAAGAAGCACTTTGAGTAACTCTTGAATCCAACTAACACGCCCTCTATGTAGAGGCAGAGCAGGAGGATGATGGGGGATTGTCGTCAATTTCCCTGGTGGAGGTCACTGAGGTAGTCAAACAACTCCACAGTGGCAAAGCCCTGGGTATTGATGAGATCCGTCCAGAAATGCTGAAAGCTCTGGGTGTGGAGGGGCTGTCTTGGATGACATGTCTCTTCAACATTGCGTGGAAGTGTGGGACGGTGACAAAAGAGTGGCAGACAGGGTGGTTCCCCTGTTCAAAAAGGGGGACCAGAGGGTGTGTACCAATTCCAGGAGTATCATACTTCTCAGCCTCCCTGGTAAAGTCTACTCCAAGGTGCTGGAAAGGAGGGTTCGGCCATTAGTCGAACTTCGGATTGAAGAGGAACAATGCGGATTCCGTCCTGGTCGTGGAAGAACGGACCAACTCTCGCAAGGATCCTGGAGTGTGCCCATCCGGTCTACATGTGTTTTGTGGATCTAGAGAAGGCGTATGATCGGGTCCCCCGGGAGATATTGTGGGAGGTGCTGCGGGAGTATGGGGTAAGGGGGTTCCTTCTCAGGGCCATCCAATCTCTGTACGACTAAAGTGAGAGTTGTGTCTGGGTTCTCGGCAGTACTCGTTTCAGGTGAGGGTTGGTCTCCGCCAGGGCTGCGCTTTGTCACCAATCCTGTTAGTGATATTCATGGATATTCATCAAGGCGTAGTCGTGGTGGGGAGGGGTTACAGCTTGGTGGGTTAGGGATCTCATCGCTGCTTTTTGCAGATGATGTGTTCCTGATGGCATCATCGGCCTGTGACCTTCAGCCCTCACTAGATCGGTTTTCAGCCGAGTGTGAAGCGGCGGTAATGAGTATCAGCACCTTTCAGCCATGGTTCTCAGCAGGAAACCGATGGAGTGCCTAATTCGGGTGGGAAATGAGTCCTTACCCCAGGTGAAGGAGTTCAAGTACCTGGGTGTCTTGTTCACGAGTGAGGGGATGATGGAGCGGGAAATTGGTCGGGGGCAGTATTACACCCTTTATCGCACTGTTGAGACGAAAAGAGAGCTGAGCCAGAAGGCAAAGCTCTCGATCTACCAGCCAGTTTTTGTTCCTACCCTCACCTATGGTCATGAAGGCTGGGTCATGACCGAAAGAATGAGATCCAGGGTACAAGCAGCTGAAATTGGTTTTCCTCAGGAGGGTGGCTAGCATTTCCTTTAGAGATAGGGTGAGAAGCTTAGTTATCCGCGAGGAGCTCGGAGTAGAGCCGCTGCTGCTTATGCCCTGTACGTTTGCTTTTGTTTTTATTATTAAAACTACGCTTTAAGCGTTGCATCCGCTATACCGCCTGTGTGTTTTCCTCTGGCTCACGCTTACTCTCGCTCATCGCACACAAACCGTTACAATGATAGGAAAGACTTGGTCCTTGGTCGAATTTTAAGGATCCTGGACATTCGATGACGTAACATCCTTGAAAATGCAGCTTTGAAGGTTCCTTCCTTGACTTTGAAACACCCCGTTTATAACGTCTACTCATTTACCAAATCACTTGTGCAGATGTTAATCAGTTAACATCTGAAATTTTAATTTGTAATATCTCGGGACCCGTATGGCATAGAGACATGAAACCAAACTTTGTTTTACTCAGCGAATGCCCCTTCACGCACACCCTTTAGTTTTTCATTTTTAATTAGATTTTTTTTAAAAAGGTCAATAGCTCAATACCTGGATGTCATGAAACATGCAACCAACATGTATCTGTTCTTCTTAGGCCCCTTCCAAATGCACACCTTTAGATTTTTAAATTCTGGATTTTAGGGTGTTTATGATGATAATATTTTAATTAGTAATAACCCAATCAAAAAACTAAATGGGGTGCATTTTGAAGGGGCATTCAATGAGTAAAACAAAGTTTTATGTCTCCACGCCATACGGATCCCAAAATATTACAAATTAAAATTTCAGATGTTATTGTCAGTCTGCCAGACCCCTCTCCGTTCTTCAATTTAAAAGGAATAAGTATAAAATGAATTGCCAAAAAAACAAAACGGACTGTGTTTGATTGGTTTTTAGTTTTTTGATTCTGACATCAAAAACTATTTTTTCATTTTTCGTTTTGAAACAAAAACAGATTTAGGGGCTTTTCGTTTTTGAATTACAAACGAATTACGTATTATCCAATGATACCCAGACCTTTGACCCTTCAGCCAAACAGCTTTGATGCAAATGATAAATGCTGCCTTACAAAAATGGCCTTGAATGAAAAAGATAAGCTCATAATTAATCAAACTTTTTATCAAATAAAGTTACAATTAAATTACAAGTCATATTCTTCATCTCCCCGTACCACCTTCCTCACATTAATTTAAGGCATACTCCCACAAATAATGAAATGCACATAGCTGGTTTAAACATAACATGTTTATTTTAATTCAGTTAAGAGTCAAGTTGTGTTTATGTTTAACTTTGTATTTCATGTTACCTGTGAGCTGTACTTCCTGGGTTTGGCAAAAGGGTGTGCCCAGGAATGGGACTGGCCTAAATACACCAGGGGTGGTAGTGGATTGTTCCACTTCCCCCCCCCCCCAATCAACCAGGGGAGCTCATTCCTTTTAAACAGTGTTTCCATGGATTAGTATGTATGTATACTAATCCATATATGTATACTAATGCATACTTATGCCTAAAGATACTATGAATCATAAATAAAAAATGTAAATTCAGCATTCAAAGTATAATAGGAAGTAATGATACAAATAGCCTCATTGAATTGTTTGTGTTTTCCGCTTTAACTTATTTGGTCTTACCAGACCTATATACACACAGTATATGTATTCCTGTTTGTCTTCCGGAGAGAGTTGGTTTTCATGTGGCAATGCTGAGGCCCACAGGCCCAAATGGCAAATAACCAATGAATATAGTGCTCATATAGCTATATTCTCTAGAATATAGCTTGATTGACCTCAGTTAGAGGCTGGAACTTAAATATTTTGTATTTTCCTAAACAATCTGGGAAATAAAACCGCTATTCTCTACCTGTCTCTTGTGCCTAACTTGCCTGGTCCCTAACACAAAAAATAACAAACTACATACACAACTCAAACAAAGTAGACAATCAAACAATTTATCAAGACAACTCTTTGCTTCTTACTCATCAATCCTCAAAAGATAAATATGTAAATAAACTCAAACCATGACCAACTCTCTGCTGCTACAAGTTGTTTTCAATGATTCTCTTATTATGGAAGTGAACCCTTTATGCCAATAATAGTTGTGTTGCAGGTTTCAATGCTCTGACAGGATCAATCACATATTGTTGATGGATCCAGGTAGCAGGTCAGGTATCTCTCCGCTACAGGTCCTACCCTCCCGGGCCATGGAGCTGTCTTCTGCCCCTTGGAGCCCACCAATCATGGACCCCAGCGTGCCGTAGCTACCAGCACCGGGCTCCACCTGGGCTGAGACACACAGACCAGGTCCCTCTGCCTGGCGGGGCTGTGAAGGGGTATGTTTTAGGACAGAGAAGAGAAAAGACACAGGAGTGGTGTTCTTGCTGTAGCTTTTCACTGTGGCAGATGACTACGGGGGAGGCCAAGGGACATAAGCCCTTGGCCAAGAAGCAGAGAGGGTAAGTACAACATAGTCTTGTCAAACATATCTAATTGTAAAAACTAAAAATGGATATTGAACTTTTATTAAACCTTTGACTCTGTAGCTTCCTTACCTCAATATTAAGTCCTCACCCTGACATCCATCATGATCCCTCATTCGTGAACCAGAACCGGAAACTAGTTTATTTTCAACCATCTATTGTTTCTCAAAAAACTGAGCTCTGGAAAGCTCATCACTGTATTTGCTTGTAGTATGCTTGATATTCTCATACTACAGCAGTTTATTGTTTAATCAAAGTTTTTTTTCTTTTTTTAGGGACCATTTTTCCATTATGTAAGGGAAGCATATAAATATAATAAGTTCATGACATCTCTTGATTAATAAAATACAATACAATTGGAAAAAACAATTATATACATTTATCATAATCAATCTTAATCAATGTGGGGAGTTACATAGTTACATAACCAGTGACAAATCATTGTTCTTAGCATGAGCCCCAAAAGAATCAGCCACATCTGAGATAAATTAGGTTTAGGGAGGTATATCATCATTAATTAACATTCTGTATAGAAAACATTTCAGTATTCATCAACCCAGATATTTTTAGGATGATATTTTCTTTGAAAGATTTAACCTGAGGGAAATCCCAAATCATATACATAAATGTACCTATTACTTTTTGATCATATAATGTTCAATAAGGAGACATAGAAGAAAATAGAAGAAAACTTCATCTTGTTTTTTCTTTCAGGTGAACTAAAAGAAAAGTACAAATTAAAACATTTGAAATGTTTAATGAAAAGCTGTAGGCATGAGGATCATGCTCATATTTATAATGTCTATATTCACAACAGACAACAGGTCTTGTAAACTTAACAGCTGATGAGGACAACATGAAATAAATCCTGGAATATGATCTATGCCTAGTTGAGTAAATCATCATCATACATAGTTCAATTCAAAATCAGAGAGTAAAAGTTGCTTGTGGTTTTGGAATTGTAATATATTTATCCAATTTCTTAACCACATGATATTCCTTTAACTGTAGCTATTTCTATACCAGTTCTTGTAATCTATACAGCTATCTTATAGTATTGTTGCCCTTTTTATGATCACGATAAAAATAGAGCTTATCCATGCATAATAACAATCTATTTCTGCAATTAATAGACAAATAGCAATACTAAAAAGAGAAGACCTATAAACAGTTCCCCCCTAAAGCCCTCCATTATCAGCAGCATAGCTCCCCACATAGCATTGCTTCCAAGCTACTGAAGCAAAGGAGGTCTGGGCCTGGTCAGTGTTGTATGGGAGCTCCAGAGTTATTGGTGGGAACTACTCTACGCTTCACTAAGCCGTCCTAGGTTTTAATAGCTTTATTGTAGTTCTGGGCATCTTGAAGAGACAACAAAATATGGGTAGCCTCCTGATAAGTAAAGATCAGTTTAGCAGGTCAGATTAATTCACTCAAATTCATCTAAATTTCCATGTAAGTTGAGTTCCTTATATTCATTTAATCATACACCAAGCTTGTGCGATGTGCAACCGCCACAGGTGGTGTGGGATCAAATTTAAAACGTACCACATTTGTGTATTGTTTATAAACACAATTCCACATTGTTCTCGAGGCCATAAACCATTTATTTTAATACTGGCTTAGTACTATGGCATACTTACTTACTACTATGGCCACACAAAGTAGAGTCTTGAATACACCACAAGCAGCACACCCACCTCCCTTTCAACCATTTGAACACCTTATGGTAGATTTTATTGAATTAACACCATCAGAAGGGAAAAAGTATTGTTTGGTCATGGTAGACGTGATCAAAATGGGTTGAAGCCATTCCAGCTAAACATGCTACTAGTAGCGTAGTCACTAAAGTGCTGCTCACAGACATTGTCCCCAGATGGGGTATCCCAGAAAAGATAAGTAATGACAGCGGTGCTCATTTTGTTAACTCAGCCCTCAACCAGGTTTGTGAATTTCTAGGCATAGACATGAGACGCCATTGCGCTTATCACCCCGCAAGCGGTGGGGCGGTAGAGCGTGAAAATGGTACTTTAAAAGCTAAACTAACCTAGTGTTCTGAAGAAACAGGTCTCCCGTGGAAAAGAGCACTCTCTATAGTGCTCACCTACACGAGGATGAGGAAATTGACCAGGACAAATCTCAGTCCATTAGAGATTTTGTTTGGAAGACCGCCGACGTTGGGTGTATCCTTGAAAAAAAGGCCCTTGCCTTCCACTCCTCTCTGTGAGGATGAGATGTTACAATACTGTAAAAATCTTTCCACTGTGCCTTCTCAAATTTCCCAAGAGGTAAGGGATGCCCTACCATCACCATCGAGAGAGTCTGCACAAGCTCCAGCCAGGTGAATGGGTGATGGTGAAAGAGCTACACAGATGTTTTCTAAAGATCTTATCTCCTGCCCCACACTGCTTGCTGAGACAGCTATATTCCTGTATTTTTCTCTCTCTCATTCCTCAGAAAAAGGTTTTTCTGAGGATAAGAATGACACGATTGCATTTTTCCATTCACTATTGTTTAAGCACATCCTGACTTTGTCTGTTCATATGTGTAGCCAGGTGGGAAAAATGTATATACTTAACGCCACCAGAGGGCAGTGTGAGAATTTGGTATCCCCTGCGGGGCAAGGAATGCTGGGAAATCTCCGTGGGCGCAAATAGCGGAGCGATGTTAACTTTTGCTGGACACGCGAGTATCTGGAGTTTGTTGTATTGAGAAGGATACTGTATGCAAATCTGTATTGTCCAGATTTAGCGGGATGACCGAGAACTTGTTTATCTGAGACGGATCTGGACAGGTTAGAAGGTTGTCTGTGTTGAGCTATATACATTAGTGACTGGTTTATCGATGTACATGTTATGATGTTAATTGTGTATTATCTTTCTGTACAGAAGAGTCACTATAGTTATTTTGCACTCTAACATTAAAGTATTAGGAAATACACCGTGTACAATTCTGTATAAATCCTGTTGTGAAATTTTGGTTTATACTAGTGTTTTTTGTGCAATGAGCTTATATTAAAGCTTCTAATTTCTGTTATTTTAACATCCATTTGAACACCATTTTTCTATAGTTCAGAATAAAGACCCCAAAAAGAGATTTGTGTCCTGTGCCAGTTTAATTTCGCCAGGCTACACATTTTGATACCAGGAGTGGGGTTCTGCAAAATTGGTGTTTCAGAATTTTTTTCAGTAATTTTCCGTGTAGTTAGTCTACGTTACAGTTTTAGAGAGTGCATAAAATAACTATAGTGACAGAGAACCACGGCGCCTGGTGTGGGAGAAGATTTACGACGGTGAGGTTTTCCTGGAGGGACAGGCAGGGAACAAGGACCAACGACCAGGCCGCTGGAGTCAGTCAACGACGAGGGTGGAATCTTCATGCAAGAAGTGGAGGACAGCAACACAACCCACCTGGACTGACTTTTGCGGGACTTTTTCTATCCTGACGTTGAGATAAGCTACACACAGACACTCCGCAATGTCACAGAGCGACAGTGATGAGGGTCGAAGCCTTGAA
This sequence comes from Percopsis transmontana, assembly GCA_025447815.1. Classification (NCBI taxonomy): domain Eukaryota; kingdom Metazoa; phylum Chordata; class Actinopteri; order Percopsiformes; family Percopsidae; genus Percopsis; species Percopsis transmontana. The sequence goes on from JAOEHI010002455.1 coordinate 9,991, forward strand.
GAAGGTACAGAGACAGACCCTGTTTTTGAACTTCAGGCCAAATTATCGGAACTGAGTAATAAGCATGACCAAGCTATGGCTAAGATAACTGCTCTGAGTAGTGGAGCTAACAAATACAATTTGCCAAGAGAACGCCCCATCCAACCATTTAGTGGTGATGCAACCGTTGATGGCCGTACTGTCAACGAGTTTGTAGATGAAGTGCAACGTGCTATTAGAGCTAGGGGCCTAAACACAGACGATCAGGTTGATTTCATTCTCTCTCTCCTCAGGGGTTCAGCCCTGGAAGAGGTCAGGTTATGTACCGATGGTGAATTAAAGGAACCTGAAGAAATTTTCTGATTTCTCGGGGAAGCTTATAGAAAGAAACATAGTGTAGCCCAGCTCTTACAGACTTTCTATAGCCGTCACCAACTAGAGGGGGAAGATTTCTTTGAGTACTCACACACACTCTCCCAGATCCTTCGCACTGCTCTCAAGCAAAAACCTGATGTGGTAGCTGACAAAAAATGGCAGTTAGAGATCAGTTTGTGGAGGGAGTCGGGGATTCTGTTCTCAGAAGAGAGCTTCGCAGAATGATTAGGGACAAGGAGAGTCCTCATTGTTTGACGTACGTCAGGAGGCGATTGTGTGGTGTCTAGAGGACAGACCCAGTGGCACTAAAGCTGTAAAGAGTAGGAGCATAGTATGCTCCTACTATAGTGGAGCTATATACTATAGTGTTAGTGTGGGTGGTGGAGTTCAGAACACACACAGGCATTCTCTGAGGCATTCTTTCAACAGAACTTGCTAGGCGAGAATGAAGACATTATCCCTACAGCCAAATGGCTTAAGCTAACTGCAGCTAACTCATTGCCAATTCCTTACATAGGTTACATTGAGCTGGATGTGCAAGCTATGGGGTTAACTGTACCAGAGTGTGGGTTTTTGGTAGTCAGGGATCCCAGCACCGACCCGATGGGGTCGGATGGCCAAGAGCTAGTTACAGATGAATGTAAGACAGGGGAAAATGAGGAGGAAAAATGCAAAGAAGACCCTCCACCACTGCTCATTGGGATGAACATCGTTAAGAGATGCAGGGAGTTGGCTATTGCCAGTTTTGACTCAACACTTGGGGGAGAGGTAAACTCAGTTTGGAGAGAAGCTTTTCAGAGAGCGCAAACATGTGAAGTATTAGAAAGGACATCCGCAGCCAGGATAGCAGGTAAAAATACAGTTCATGTGCCAGCGGCTTCAGTTGCCACTGTGTACGCAAAAGGGCTTAAGGCACTCTCTGCTGATGAGACCTTTATGCTACTAGAGCCTTAGAACACACACCTTCCTAATGGCCTTGTTGTTGTTCCTACCCTGGTGGACACTAGTAAGCATGTGTTTCCAGTACAAGTGGTGAACTTCTCGCAGGAAGATTTGTGGTTGTCGCCCAGAACAAGAACTGGTGTGCTTAGCTCGGTAGAGTGTGTTGAGGAGGAAACAGAGGTGCATTTTAATCACATCTCTACTGACCAGGAGGAAGTGTCAGTGCAGAGGAAAGATTCTATGGCATCTAATGATGGACCATCATTCATGTTAGAGCGCTTAAATATTCGTGGCTTAGCTGAAGAACAAGCTAGGCTTGCTGTGCTTCTAAGTCAGTATGCAGATGTGTTTGCTTTTAAAGAAGATGATCTAG
>JAOEHI010002457.1:0-11658 GCA_025447815.1 Percopsis transmontana
TTGACAAATGTACTGATTGTAAGTCGCTTTGGATAAAAGCGTCTGCTAAATGCTGTAAATGTAAATGTAAATGTAAACTATACGTATAAATATCAGTATAAGTATAAGTATCTACAAAGCTATTCCCAGTCTCTTCTGGTAGTATTTAGTTACTCCATGTCATATTGTTGTAGTTTTTGATTTAAGATATATTTTCATTTTGGATCAATACATAACTAAAATACTAAAATAAACTAAATATATCAACTGAAATTCTGCAACAACAAACACAAGTAATTTGAGAATATAATCTACTATTATATTGCGACCTTACCATATTGCTGTAAAAAGGTATTTTTATATCATTGCCGATATACTGTATCATTATATCCCCCAACTCTCTTGCTTTCTATCCCTGCTCCATGGTGGTGGGGGGGTGGGGATGCTCCTGACTCCCTGCAGTGAATTTGTCTCTCCCTAGCACCTCTCCCTGTTTAGTTCTCACCTGTGGGTGGAATAATGATAATGATCACCTCCTTCGCCAGCTTTGCATAGGTTTCTCAACTCCCAACTGCATAGCTCTGAACTTTCCCGATGCTAGCAGAATAATGTGGGGATAACGGAGAAAATTCTATCCTTGGGGAGTCTAACGGTACAGTAAGTGCTGAGTTTCGAAAATAACAGAATTTTTCTGAGGCATATGAGAAGCCAATGGGAGTGTAAATTCGGGAACACAGCAGAGAAGTCAATGTGATATGAATATAAAATACCAAAAGGGGGAATGCGTGAGCCAGAGGAGGATAAAACTGCATAGATTAACTTCTTTAGGGTAAAAATATTTTTGTCTTATAATTGCTTTTAGTATTAGAACAGTATAATATGAAACCCTTGGGTTTGTGAGTGTTTTTGTACTGGGTAGTACAGTGGCTGGAAATATACTGGTGCACAAGAAGTAATGCAACATACGAATTACAGTGGGAAATGGGCGGCAATGATAATAAATAAATACTGTAAAGATCTTTTGAGAAGGAAATTAAACAAAGAATAGAAAGCTAGACAGCATAAAAGAAACGTACATACATAACATACATAGTAAGCTACTAAAGTGTTATCAAATGCAGCTTTTGAATCGAGGGATGTTTTAAAACCGGGCCTAGCCAAGTGGAGTTGGACAGCTCTGAGTTAGACTGATGTTCCACATACTCCAGGCTTCCTGGAGCTGCTCTCAGAAAGAATGCAAGGGGCAATTCATAACCAGTAAAAAAACAACAACAAGCCTGTCCGCCTGCAGGGCCGTGCGAACAGAACATGTGCAGCGGGGACACTGTGCAAACAGGAGGTGCGACATGTGCCAGGTTGGCGTGTGTGTGTGTGCGCCTGTCGACTCACTGCCTCGGTGTGTATGGGGTGCACGGAGAAGAGGAGTGCGGTGGGGAAGGCCAGGCGCGAGTCGTCAAACACACAGCGTTCGCACGTGTGCATGAGCAGGCAGGTCACGGCGCAGTGCAGGCACACGTTCACCACATGGAAGTACAACGGAGTCATACCGCCCAGCAGAATGTTCAACCTGTAGGGGGGGAGGGGGGGTGGGGGGGTGCACAGAGGGGGAAAAAACTGAATTTAATTTTTCGACAATGAAGAGTTCACAGCATGGAAAATGCAGTGTGTAGCTCAACACACATAATAATTTTTATATAATTTCATTTAGGTATGCCAGTGCACCAGCATTGACAGTGTATGGGTTATTCCACTACTTCTGTATAGTGCACTGGTACAGCAAAATGGAACAGACCCATAATTTACACCTGTGTTTCCCGCTGCAAAAAGTGTCCATAAATGTATAATAGTCACAGACACAGTAGACAAATAGACAATATGATGTGGCAATGACATAATTCATTTTATCCAGCAGTTCCACATGAACCTCTCTGTGCTGAGGAATGGCCAGCCTCCTGGAAAACAATCACTTAACAACACCATTGTGAATTTATTGCGGGATTCTGTGACTAAATCACCTATTTATTCTCCTGCATGGGGTGAATGCCCCAACCTGAATAGAATTTCAATCCATTTGCTGCAGTGCCTGAATTGTAAATCAGTGTCTGATTGCTATGAGAGAGAACATTGGATTCTCGACATCAAATCAAACCATCCTTAAGAGCTTCTAACATCTAATCCCTCAGCAAAGAAGAAGTGCTGAGATATACAGCATTCTCCCTGTTCAGTTAATCATAAGTGCTATAACGCTCTAAAAATCGAGTTCTCACAGAATGTTATGGCAACCCCTCCATAGAAAAACTAGGCAGGGATTTTAATTATCCACTGTCTTAAACAGAAACACCCTGCCTTATATTGGATCCAAGACATGACAAGCCACACGGGCCGGCCAAAAGCAGAAGATTGAATAACTGTTGCTCTATGGCTATCATGTTATTATCTCTCCCAATCTTAATTTGATTCTTAATATGAAATATCCGTCTTTGAGGAACTACTGTATCGTTTCAACAGGGAGAGTTTAACGGAACATGACTTTGGATAAGAACTACATTTCTAGGATATACAGTATGGTGATAAAAGGACAATGAGTAAGTTGTAATTTCAATTTATTTGTTCTGGTTCGTATAATTCTAAATTAATTGACAAAAGCCTGGCAACTGAATATAAAGGCCTGTAGGGCGAGAGGGTATTATTAACACTCCATATTATCTTCTCATGACCTCAACCAACGCACATGTACCTTCAAGACGACCTGCTTCTTAAAACTGAAAAAAACTGCATTAACGTGATGTAGCTGGGAAATTAATTTCCTTCTGGGCCAGAAAAACCTTCCTTCTATATATGAGATCCAGACTCCAGTTTAATGACAAATATATTTTACCATCTACTGTAGATATTTGACCTTATTCCCGAGTGACTTACAAGGAGTGCCTTCGTCTTGCTCTGATAGGACAGAGAGCGCCAGACGTTAAGTTAGTGACCTTTTATTGACAGAAAAATTGTCTCTCAGGTGAATAACAATATGTTAAGTGCCACAACATTATGCTTTAAAGATAAAGGAAATATGAGATAAGGAGTGGGCAAAACTGGTAATAGGGTAATTTCTCCATCCTATCTATTTCTCCCCTTAAAAACCCATTGCACTCACCTTTTTATATCTTGTTGTCTCTCTCTCTCTGACCAAAAAGGTCATGAGAAAACTAAATTGAATTATAGCCAACAGCCAACAGCCTTAGTCTAATTATTCTGGAGAACTATCAAAGGGCAGAAGGATAATGTCCCTGCCCTGCACAGTTAAATCCTGCAAGCTTACACCAAAAACAGCACACCAAAAATAGTGTAAATATGTCCAAATAAATTCACTTCACAGTGAAAATACATTTTAAATGACTCCCACTATTAAGATCTGGTCATTTTCAAACGAAATCTCTATCATGTTTTCACATTCATTCCTTTAATTTCCTAAAAATTTAAGTGCAAACACAATGGCCTTAGTAGGGCTGCAACTGATGGATACTCTCGTCAATCTGTAGACTAATTCGGTTCAATTAATGGCAGTTAAATAAAAGTAATAACGCACAAACTTTGAAATGTACTTTTTCGTAATATTAAATTGTCTTGACTTGTCTTGTCTTGTGTTCAAAGATCAAGTGAGTAAAGATTTTGTGTTAGTTTTTTTTTAAACAATATGAAACCAATAGAGGAAAATATGAGCATATACTAGCAGGGCATGAGAATGGCTCCTATGAGAGACATGTAGGGAAAAGGGATAGAACTGATGAAAAGGAGAACAGAATGGAAAGGGAGCCAGAGAGAAATATTTGTCTTTATAGCATTGTACAGTATATACAGCATTTTAGCTGTCATGTCCTTTGTGTAGTGGATTTAAACTCAGAAAAGTGGCAGACTGGTTTCATGATACTTGACTGGTAACTTATGTGCGCTATGTAAGTATTCTATTTAAGGCAGGGTATTTCCATAAGTAGTGTATATATTCATAATATCTGAGCAGAATTATTATTATGGCTCCAAAGGCAATCCCTCGGTTCAAAGAAACTACTTTCATCTGAACTCCTAAGAGCATATTGTATGGATATGAATCTGAGGAACATTATTAGACATGTGGCTGCAGGTGGAAACACACCTTACATTTTCATGTAAAAGCAGAAGATAGCATTGCATAGGCCTTCCTCCCAGTTCCAGTCTGAAATGGCTTCACAAGCCCACATTTCCCACAGAAAATCAACAACACCTTTTAACATTAACATCCAACTGGACAAAGAAAAACCCATTAGGAAAAGGCTCAAAAGAATGGATCCCCCTATTTGATGATCAGCTGATCCAATAGGTGCCAAGTGGGGTACTTATCAATGAACCGTGCACAACAGAAATGGATGGTCAGTGAAGACGACAAATTCAAGTATCTGTGGGGTTAAAATGTGTGATATAAAATAACAATCTCCAGCTAATCTGTATTATGTTGTCTCCTCATCTTGCTATTTCAATTTTTCTGCTCAAGTACTCTGCTTCTTTCACCTGAGACATTAGGGCTGCCATTTACGCTAACCGCTACAAAGCCTTGCAGGCATGTGAGTGGGTGTCTACATTATGTATTTGTGTGTGTCTGTGTGTGTGTGTGTGTGTCCTTCACCTTGAGCAAATCTCAAAGACCCTACAGTATTTACTGGAGCAGGAACATACTGCAATACTAAGCACCCAGCCCCACAGGCAAACCACAGCAACCTTTGTGTGTGCATGTGTGTGTGTGTCTGTCTGTGTGTGTTTATCGTGCTCATTAATGTATGAAGCAGACATATACCTATAAGCGGCCCAAAGGGCACAGGTGCAAGTGTGTGTCTTATTAGGGGAATTCATATGATGGTATCTTGCTAGCGCGTTTCATGAGTGAAATTTTACCATCCTGCTACATTTGACATATATATCAGACTGAGCAAAGGCAAATGTAGATTAATGCTGCCAGCAAAAAGAACAGTCTTCTTGTTTTGAACTTTGACCAGCCATACAGGGCAGCTGAATGATAGCCTAACTGCTTTGTTCAAGAGAAGATCTGACCAGGAGCTTAGCTTAGACCTCTAGATAATAAAGATACAATTGGATCAACTTCAGCAATCATATCCATCAAATTCATATTCCATGGCCCTTAAAGGTCAATTATGTGACGTGTTGGACATAAATAAAAGCATCTATTCTATGTCCTAGTATAATCGAGTATATAGGCCTAGTACTGTATAAACAGTATCTACACCAGCGGGTGTCAGCATGGAAGAACCGATGTTTTCAGGGTAAACTGCTTATGGGACTTTTAAATCAACATTTAGGCTCCAGTGTGCCAACTGTTTTAGTTTGTAGTCCTAAATCCCAAGAGTGAGATAGCATTTTTGAGCCATTTTTCAAATGCAGAAAATAAAGTCTCTGGTTTCCATAAGAGAGTATCACATTTTCGGTCACTGACATAGATTACAGCTGTTAATGTAACAACCAGAGGGTGCTCCGGCGGAGGAGACCCCACCTCCACCTGCGCAAGAGCCTGACGCAGCGGGGAGAGCGTGTTTCTCCGCGCCAGAAAAGTTTGACGACACGCCGGGACGGCTCACCGGTTTCCTGCCCCAGCTCAATCTTCACATGGACTACCTCCATCAGTCCGACGAGGAGCGGGTCCGGACGACGCTGTCCCTGCTCTGTCCCTGGTCAGGCTCTGGATTGTGCCACCGCCATGTACCACTCTTGAAGGGCCCAGGCTCACGATGCCCAATTCCGCGACCGGGATGCCTTCCACTGACGCAGCGCCTGCCAGACCCTGTGCCAATGGAGCTGGGCATCGCTCCGCTGCCCGCCGAGGAACAAGCCAGACAGAGTCGTCGGGGCCTGTGCCTCTTCTGCGGTTGGGCTGGGCAAACTAAGGCTCAGAGCCGGCTGCGGAGGGAAGAGGCACGGGGGAAGGTGAGTTCCACCACACGCACGCCTGCGGTTTCTGCACAATACACTATGCACTTTGCGATTATTCCATTGTCCGGTATTGCTCTCAGGTCCTGTTTTCTCCCGTTCCTCCACAGCCTTGATCGACTCCGGGGCGGGCGAATTCATTGACCGGGACCTTGCCATCTTGCTGGGGTTGGAGCTGCATCGTCTGGATGTCCCCGTTCCATTCACCACCCTGGACGGGAGGCCTTTGGAAGGAGGTTCTATCACCCACATCACGCCACCCGTGACGCTCATCATGTACGGTCGGCATGAGGAGAGGCTGGAATTGTTCATCACGGCCACCCGGCTTCACCCCGTCATCCTGGGAACTTCCGTGGCTTCAAGACCACGAGCCCATCTTCTCCTGGAGTCGAAGGAGGATCCTAAAATGGGAATCCGGCTGCCGGAAGACCTGTAAGCTTGTCTCCAGCGGGACCGTTGCGGCGGATGTTCCTGTGGTCCCCCTCCCCGACAACGTTCCGCCCGGACTACGCGGACCTGGCAGGAGTCTTCTCCAAAAAGAACGCCAAGTGCCTCCCTCCACAACGACCCTGGGACTGCGCCATCGGAACCGGTTCTACCCGCTCTCTATGGCCGAGACAGCCGCCATGGAGACCTACGTGGCGGACTGTCTGCAGCATGGCTTCATCTGCCAGTCCACAGGTTTCTTCTTCGTGGAGAAGAAAGACAGTGACCTGCGTCCGTGCATTGACAATCGTGGCCTCAACGCGGTCACTGTCAAATTCCGGTACCCCATGCCTCTGGTGCTGTCGGCCATCAAGCAGGTACTCCGCCGCCTGCTAGACCACGGCCTGTACGCTAAAGCAGAGAAGTGTGTCTTCCACCAGACGGCCGTCTCCTACCTGAAATACGAGATCCACCATTGCGGGACGAGGATGGTCGAGCAGAAAGTGGAGGCAGTCAGGTCATGGTCTACTCTGAATACCGTCAAGCAGCTCCAGCGGTTCGCCAACTTTTACCGCCACATCCGGAATTACAGCACCGTGGCGGCTCCCCTTACGTCATTACTGAAGGGCGGTCCCACGCCACTGCGCTGGATTCCCGGAGGCAGACCGGGCCTTTGGGGATCTGAAGACCCGCTTCACCACCGCCCCGCTCCTGCATCATCCAGGCCCCGGTCTCCCCTTCGTAGTGGAGGTGGACGCGTCGGCGGTGGGCTTGGGGGCCGTTCTTTCCCAGCGGCAGGGGAATCCCCCGAAGCTGTTCCCGTGTTTTAAGCCACAGGCCGTCGGCCGTCCACAATCCTAACGTACCCAATCGCACAACTCACCTGATTCCAATCCCCTCATCTACCCTCCTTAAGCGGCTATATAAGCGGGGGGGAGGATGAGGGGAATTATCAGTTATCACTCTGAGTACCTTGTTCGTTTGTGTACCCACGTTGTTTTTCTTGTGTACCCACGTTGTTGGATTTTCTTATTAAAATACTGAGCATACGCTTTTTTGAACACTCGTCAGCCGTCTCTGCGTTTGCACTCTTTCCACCCTCAACTCAACTTCATTACAGTTAATATAAAAAAATACAACTGAATATATTAACAGGTGTTTTATTTATTTATTTTAGATATATATATATATATATATATAAATAAATATATATTATATAGAAATAAATACATATAAAAAACACCTGTTAATATATTCAGTGCATATTATCCTGTATGGTTCAAAACGTTTTTAAAGTGTTTCATTTGTGGAGATTATAACTTGTTAAAACAAAACTTGTGAATAGCATAAGCCTTTGGAACGTCTGAGTTAGCGAACAGAAAGATTTCATCACTGGAACATTCTATTATGATTTATGTGAATGGTGTGAAGTGCAGTGCATTGTGTGTGTCTGCTAATGAGAACAGATGCTCTTGTAGTAAGTTGAATGCTATGTTCACTTGCAGAAGCATTGAGCTTATTATCAGATGGAGATGCTGGAGAGCTTTAACGTGAATTAGCCTAGCCATTATATAATCAAACAAACACAACCTTTCTACTTCTTAAACCTTCTACCTTTACACAAAACACAAGCACATTGACTCACATTAATGTGGACAATGTTGAATTGACAACAAGGTACACTTGTTGCGTTATAGAGCCCTGGAAACCAAAATGTCTGCCCCAGCTCAGTGTTTATAAAACGTGCAGAAATGTGTATATGTGTATGGGTGAAAAGTAGATAGGCTGGTTTCAACAACAAAAGATATTCCAGACACAAATCAAGGAGTTTAGTGTACCTTTAACTCTCTCAAACACATGCTGAGCCTACAACGAAACCTTACATCTATCTACAGTATAACCTTGACCACCTTACAAAAAACAAAGCTAATCCTTTGTGAGGATTGTCACTCGCTTTTTGGAAAGACTATCTCTAATTAAATGATGTGTTTACAGATTTATTGCGAATTTGTTCTCTCACACGCATTACTTTATTCTCAACATTACAAACAGACTCTCTTGTGCACAGTTGTGTTTTGAGCATCTACAGTGAGTTGGAGTTTAAATTTGGGGTTCTTGGGCGCTATAACTCAGTGAGGTACTGAATTCTTCAGGCTTGGAAAAAAGTGTGGAAAAATCCAGCTTTAAATACATTTAAACACATTAATGTTGAAAAGCTTTTGAGAAAAGAAACATCTCATAGCTTCAGACGGGTGCAGCATTCAGGCAGGAGCAGACAATGCTCAGACTCTGAACACCCTGCCCACAGCTGTTGGGAGGAAGGAATGGGGAGGGAGAAAGATATGTGTCAATTTCTTATTAAAGAACAAAGACGCCTAATGCCAAATGCCAAATTCGGTGAAAACAACTCTTAGTCATAAATGAATAAATCACGTGGGTCCCAAAAAAAAGTGACAATATTAATAAACCATTTGTTTTACTGTAATTGTGAAATTATGGTCAATTTAAAATAAATAGATACAATTCCACTGTTCAACTGTGCGCCCTTTCCTCGATCACGCTCATCTGGCACAGAGTCCATGACAGCGGTCAGCAGCGCGGGGACACGCCCTCAGCAGAATATGCTGGAAGTTTTACAATGGAGGAGGACCAAGTGGGGAAATAGACGATTTACCAATGCTTTAACACATTTGATTGCATAAGATGCGTATAAGATGCGTATAGACGCGTTAATTCCATTAAAACGCATTCCTGTGCAAACGCCAAAGTAAGCGAGACCTCAAAGAAAAAGTTCACTCCCCCCTCAAAAAAATAATATAAATCTACGCAACAAGTGTTGCGTAAAATCGCAGTGGTCTGTTCTGGCAGCTGTCTTCTCTACTTATAAATCACTAAACTGTATTGACTATATCACTGACTAGCCCAGCGACTCTCTCCGCTATAATAACACGTGCAATAAATGTTTATAAAGCGGGACAAATGCGCGTGCACAACCGGCGTCGTTGACCGCTAGTGGTTTGGAAAGACATCAACTGCATGACGTCAGCTTAAATTCTTTGTTCAAAAGCTTTCAAGTAATACTTGCCTATTGGAGTGTGGCTTAGATTAGTCATGACGTAAAGCGGTGGTGAAACCATAAATGTATGAAAACAAATAGCTGAAACGTTCGCGAAAACTCCGGACGTCCCGCTGTTGCACATCCAGATGTCGTGAACACAGTAGGCATACTTTGTGGCTTCGCCGGGACGGAGGAACAACTGGATAACTTACTTGAAGGTGAGGATGCACAGTGGTCTGTAGGACTTGTGGCTGGTGTTGTCCGCCATCCTCTTGCCCCAAAAGTCATTAGTGAAGATATTCCGCAGGCTGGAAGCCGGTCGAACATCGGGGTTGTTGCTGATAGCCCACACATCATCGTGCACGAGCTCCCCGTGCAGAGAGTTGCCGTAGCACAGCGCGCACAGAGCTATCAGCACTGCGTACCGACCCGCTCCCCACATCGTCTCCAGCCGGAGGGACAGCCGGAGCTGGCGTGCTTTCTTCTCACGTCCGTGCACTGTCATGTCGGTCCTCGTTTGGCACTGGGAATACATCTAGAGTCGCAGGATGTCATGTCCATTCCACCAGGCAGGTAGCGGCTGTGTGCTCGCGCTGTGTGGACTGCAGGCAGTAGTGTGTGGAACTGTTCTCTGAACAACCGCCTCTTGGCGCATGCGCGGTGGCAGACTGGTTGCTGAAGCGATTTATCAGCACAACCACAATCAATAGAATGTTTCAGCCGATGATTGCGGCGGCACCGACGTGACCTTTATCAACACACGAGACCAATAATAATCGAATGACTCCATTCGCAGAGTTCAGGACGCGCTAATAGAGTGGCAGGCACGGGTCATGATATGTATTATCACTAGGGAAGGAAAGAAACACAAGGATCAATATGGATCTGAATGTCAGAAGGAGAGCTAATATAATCATAGATGCCTTGCATATATTTGAACATATAGGTCTATACAAAAGCCATAGACTAAATTAAATTGACAATGTGTTGACTTGAATCTGAATGAGACCTTTCAATACTTGACACTGGGCTCAAGCAAATTAGTTGGCAGCCTTTGTGAACTGTCCTTGAATCACTATTGATGTAGCACCAGTACAGATGTTTTGTAGCTGACCAGGGTTGTGTTTGTCATATCTGTGATCTAGGATTTGAAACAAACACAACATATAAATAAATCAAAAGTAGATTATCTGAAATCGAAATTTTAAACACACACAAGTACACACCAAGTGTTGTTTGCTTTTGCAGAGTAAAATAATCCTCAGTGATGACTAAGGGGCATTCCTAGTATAGGCCCAAGGCCAGAGTTTTAGCAATACTCGCCTGTAGCTCAACATCACACACAGACAATGTCTGGAACAGTGGAAACAGAGAGCATGCCCCAGTGTGACTGACTGACTGACTGACTGTCTGTCTGTGTGTGTGTGTGTGTGAGAGAGAGAGAGTGTGAGAGAGAAAGAGAGAGAGAGAAAGCAATAGATGGATAAAGGAGCAGCTGTGGCTTGAGGACAAACGATGAGCAAATAGTCTGAAGATGACACGATGAACATGTGGTGTCCCCCTTGTGGTCAGAGCAACTCATTGCGATTGATTTCACATGTCTCATTGGTGCTCAGGGGGTAATGAGCCTTGCCGTTAGAGGCCACCCGAGGCAGCAAGGCAGACACAAACAGCTGGTGGTCATGACACCCAAGTGAACATAACTCTGTTTAGCAGCTTTGCGGAAATAGTGGTTTGGCTTGTCCAACCTATGTTAGTATATTATTTAACTTTGATAAAATAGTATATGCATTTCACAGCACTACATAGCACTTATTTTAAGAAACAACTAGTTATATTTTAAAGGATGAAATGCTGACTTACAAAACCTTTGGGGAAAGCCACAATATTTGGTATGGGGCCATTGTAAAAATGTGTTTGGTATAATTATTATTGCAAACTGCAAAACCAAAGTTAATGGCACACGTAGTTTGTAGTTTGTAAAAATGACTTACTATGACACATTTCTTACATAAGTTATGTTTAACTTGTATTGTATTACCGTTCTTCAGGGAGGAATCGGGATGCTTTACACTTACTGTAGCTCAAGGGCAGAGTGGTTGTTGAAAAAATCAATTAAAATAAATTAAAAAGGAGGTTTCTTGTATACCTTTGAGTCGTGTGTGTGTGTGTGTGTGTGTGTGTGTGTGTGTGTGTGTATGTGTGTGTGTGTGTGTGTGTGTGTGTGTGTGTGT
>JAOEHI010002458.1:0-11658 GCA_025447815.1 Percopsis transmontana
AAATTGTCCATGCCTGCATTGCCTGGACTCGCAGGAGGCCCAGTCTCTTTGACCCAGAACGCCAGCGTTCGACAATACAAGCTTCATGTCCAGGTAAAGTGAGAATCAACAAACCAGAATTCAATTAAACTGCTATAAGCAATGCAACGGCAACTCTGCGCATGACAGAAATGGCAAACAACAGGACACAAAGCGTCAACAGAGACACAGGGACCAGTGGCAAAACAACAACTAAGATGTAGAAACTCTCCTTTTCCAACAGCCTTGCAATAAATAATAATATTCCACTATAATCGTAGTAGAAGAACACATCTGAGATCAAAATCAAATGAAAAAAATATACAGTACTACTGAAATAAATGCACCTTTCCATCGTTAATTGTGGTTTGCCACAGACAAGACAGTAAGACAGGACCATGATCATGGAGCAGGCAATCACCACTGAACATCAAAACCCCCCCACAGACTGACATGACAAGGCATCACACAGAGTGAAAACGAGAAGGAGCAAGGAACACGAGGGGGGTGGGAAGGGTGATAACGGGTTGCCTACATTTTCACCAGATCCCCATCTCTAAGTGTGAAGTCAGGGTCACTCTTCAGGGGAGAGAAGTGGCAAACACAGTTATTGACTGAGACGCTGGTGGGAAAGGCAATGCCTGAAAGAGGGGGGAAAAAAGAACCACCAAATCTTCATTTGGAAATAAATAACCCATAGCTGCAGTAGAAAAAAAGTGTGTGGATTAAAGGCATACTCTTTTCACAAAGCTATTCTGCAACTCGAGACAGGACACAGACTAACAACACTGCCCTTTGTGACCGTGGGGAGTGTTTCCCACACTGCCACCTGACCTGACCTGACCCAAATACACACAACAGACGCCGCAGTCTTCTTTCCTATAGAATTTCAAGGCCCAAATATCACAGTAATTAGTAACATTTTCGCAAAAATTTTTAATTAAATAAAAAACACCCTGGCCTTACAGTACCTTTCTTCATCTCCTTCTTCTTGAAGACCTTTCCAGTCTCAGCCATGATGTAAGCATCGCCCTTTTCACAGAGACTGAGCACTGATACATCAGACTTTGCAGCTTCCACCACCACACGGAGAGCCTCTGGGTGATAAACGCAAACATGGAAATGGAAACATAAAGAAAACGACTTATATAAATAAGCTTTAGCAAGTATATGTTCATGCATTAAACGTACTGTATTTTATGCATGCCAGTGTTCACGGTATAGCGCAATAACAGTAATAGTAACAGTAATAATAGTATTCAACTCAACTCCCTCTGTGTAGATAGGACGTGACAGCTGCAATAGACCAACACAAGGGGCTGACATTGTTCCATAGCGCCACATAGCGGTACCATTCACAGTGGGGCTGTGTCAATTTAGGGGGCATCCCCAATTAAACATACGAAATCGTCAGCTTCAGCATAATACCAAGCAAAGGAAATGTTAGGTTGTACTGCGACCAGCCTCCGAATTCATATAACGTTAGGTTGGTCATTTACTAAACTATCTACCAGTAAATTACAATAATTCAAGCGACAACTGTGATGAGGTGACAGTAGCTAAGCAACATACCGACGCAAAGTGACTAGCTAACGATAGTTAGTTAAGCGATAGTTGGCTGGCACCCTCCGTTTTAAGACTGACAGCTCCCCCTCCAGTAAAGTCCAACGCTGAATGGTCATTTAGAAGATGCTTTTACCAATACCAATACCTAGTTAGCTAGTTACAACTTCCCTAGTAGGTACTTCATAGCTAGCTAGTTAGTTAGTAACCGCTGCAGCTCAATTTCCAATAAAGTTGTACGAATCGCATGCCAAAGCACATGGGTGGCTGGTGGCTGATGTGTATTTAAACTGACGTTAGCTAGTATGTATGGTTGCGCGACAGGCCGAAAAGAACAGGTCACCCTAGTCATCCGCTGTCATGCTGTCACCACGGTACCGGTACTTGTATGAAATAACTTACGATTGGCGATGTCTCCTCCCATTTTATATTTCGTGACCACCAAGTCCTCAGCAACAGTCTGTTCTGGTTCCTCGTTAGACATCTTCAGTGTTTTTTTAAACACAACTCGCCGGAATGAAGCTGCACAGGCAGAGCGCCACTATTCCCATATCTACTCCAGCGGAGAGGATCTCTTCCCACACGGCGTGCGTTACGTCACGTGTCTTCAACCCGCCAAAACATTGACCCCGGTTTGAGGTAAACTTTTAGACGCTGAATATATTTGGACCATAGCTATTTATAGCAATATACTGTCAATGATTTGGATTTTACTGTGGGATTTCTTTTATTCTATCCAAATTTTTTGCAAAACGCGCGTCATTATCCAATACCAACGTTAATCCTGTTTGCACAATGATATGAGAAAACAAAGTGATAATTGTCTTTAATAATAATTTAATAATATTTAATAATAATATGTAGGGCCTACATGTATCAATTTTATTATTCTAATTTAGGTATTGACTTATAATAAAGTTTTGCATCACGTTATTTAAACATGTTTATTGTTTACAAAAAACGATACACCATTGCATCAAGAATTTGAACACAAAGAAAACAAAGAAATAGTACACAGTAAAAAAAGAAAACGTGGTTTGTTCATTTCACTGAGTAAACAAAAACACAAAAATAAAGCTTGTAATCTGGTCATTTTCCAATAGTGTCGAACACTCAGTGCCATTATTGCTGGAAATACTCAACTTTTGTCTGAACACACAATGTCACCCTGTAACAGACAATAGTGATGTAAATACTATTGTTCCTGAATCTATCCCCCGGGGACTGAAGTGTTGTTTTAATAAGGCCACAGTATTGTCGTGGCTTTTATAGATTTCCCTTCAACAATCCTTCATGAATTAGCTACATTTCAAGGGAGGACAGCTACAGCGGTAACTAACTTCTTCAATGTGTGGTAGACTTCTTTCTTGTTGTTTTCATGAAGACACAGCCTTCGTCTTCAGGAACATCCTGCTGTGCCAATAATCTGGATTGTCGAAGGATCTATCTTCACCACCAGGTTCCCCAATTCCAGCTCGCACATTCAGACAGGGATCGAATCCTGATAGGCGAGCCTCTGTGCCCGCCACGGCCTCCTCCTCCTCCTCCTCCTCCTCCTCCTCCTCCTCTTGCATATTCTGGTACACCGCTTCATTGCTAGCTCCCAGGGGAGCAAGGGAGTTCATCTCCTCATACTCGTACGCTTCCGTGTCACCCCTTCCTTGTACCTTCAACTCCCCCCGGGCCCGAAGAGCTTGTCGGAGCTTTGGTTGCCTGTTGGTGTATTGGTAGTTGCTGTCCTCCATATAGTCGCCCTCGTCCCGCTCACCGTCTAACTCTCCCCCGAGGCTTGTCCTTGCCGCGGGATGAGGGTGTCCCTGCGGTGAAGGACTTTCCTCCTCTGTTTCGACGCCTCTGGTGTCCATGTATTCATATTCCACCTCAGCTGACCTCCGGTCTTCGGAATCTGAGTTGTCAGATGTTGCCTGGTCACTCCTAGTTTGACCTCCCGCGTGTACCACTGACGATGGGGCGTCACCTGTTGCATGGGCTGGCACAAGCCACGCTTGCTTCTTGTTCACCTTCAGCCGCTGGCTGTTGTCCTTGAGATGGCCACTACGCCTGAGCTTTCTGTTCATATACTCGTATTCTTCGTGGTCCGGATCGTCGCTGATCCTTCGAGACACGAGGAGAAGGGTCTCTGGAAAGCAAACAAGTTGCAGAGAGTGAGTTAGAGAGGGATTTTTTTAAAACAAACAACGCAATACAGTTAGTCAAGCGGGCAATATCTTTAAAGTTACACTCCTTGATTGCCTTACAGAGAGCCCCTTCAGCCGCAGCTCCATGTTGGATGTTTGTAACACTGTTAACTATGGAAGCCTATGGAAGCTGTAGGGGAAAGGGCTGTCCCTTTAAAATAAATAAATGGTAAAGGAAGTGCTAATCATTGGTTGCCTTGGACTTGTGGGCTACAGAAATATAACTAATTATTTAATTATTTCTTATTTATTTATATTAATTATTACTTCCAGACACAAGCTAAAGACCAGGTTATTGACACCGCCAGTGTCTGCCTCCAAATGTCTGCAGAGGTCATTTTGCACCATTTATGTTGTTTATGTTGAGTTATGGCATTACTGTTGGACCCAGTAGATTCGGTCACATTTTCCGAAGAACCATAACAAATTAATAAAAGAACCAAACTCCATGACTGTTTTTTGTGACAAAGAAGTCTGTGCTCCAATGATTCCATCACAGAAAAATAAGAATTGTAGTAATTATTGGAAACTCAAACTGCCATTGCATACATGTTCTTTACAAGTGTATGTCAACTTTTGACCACAACTCTTACCTCTTTCTGGGCTGTCTCCAGGAAGTACATATCCATTTTGGTCTTCCTCCTCCTCTGTGTCTGGAGATGGGGTTTCTGACGGCCCACCAGACATGCTGTCCCTCTGGGACATGTAGGCACTGTCTTCGCGGTGACGCTTTCTCCTCAGGCTACCTGCCGAGGAGAAGTCCTCTCCATTCATCTCCAGGTCCACTACTGTGCCACGACCCTCTGAACTCTCAGACACAGTCCTCGCAGAGTTTAGTCGAGAGCGTGAGAGCCACATAGCCTAAACATAACGGCAACGCAAACAGCACCATGTCAGTGTAATGAAAACAATTGTCTTTGTGTGTATTACTTTGCTATAGTTCATTTGTATTTATGCTCATACACAACCACAAAATGAGATACATGAAATGAAACAAGTAAAGCAGTTTAGACCTTATTTAATATCTAGACCATATCTGTTTATCCCTTATCTAAAATCGCACAGTAATTTATATGCATGTCTAACCTGTCCTGGGTTGTCACCACCTGCATTCATGGGCAGGTATCCTGCAACGCTTGAGGTCAAAACCACCTTCAGACAAAACAAAAGTAGTAGAGAAAATGTTATTAGCGCATCATAGACCTTTAAAGACCACACAATGGACTATCGGGGAAGTCATTTTGTCAGCTACACTAGCGCGGAGCCCGTACTCTGTGAGTGTCCATCCTTGACAGGCGAGAAAGGCTCCTAGACTGAGACAGGAAAGGAGGCAGTGTGGTCAAGCTATCTTCCACCCATTCTACCTCCTGGTCCTCCAGCTCATTATTAAGCTCATCCAGGTCTATGCTCCTGTGATGTTCATCTGGGCCAGACTCCTGTGGACTGCAGTCCTCCTGGTGGGCAAAGATATAACATCCATAAATGCCTTCGACTGCAATATCGAATTTAACGACAACATTTTACTACAATGTGTTGTATCATCAACATAGGAGTGCATTTGGCAAAAACAGCGCTACAGTGGTCAAACTCAGGCTATAGCAGATTAATTTTGCTATTAGTTTATCTAGAACGCAGCTTGCATAGATGAGGAAGCCCATAAAAGCTCTCCAGGTAGACCCCTCAAGCTGTTTTGTTTGGCTTTTTCTATTTAGCAGCTAAAACCAGTGTGTTTGGTTGCTCTTCGGTGTGGTTCTAGCTTCCAATAATTCAAATAATCCATTGTAAATGTGCAATGGCTAATGGCGCTGACAAGGCCCTGTCTCACCTTGATCACAAGGTAGCGAGACGGATCTCTGGCCATTCTTGTGAACTCACTGGCCAGCTCCTTGAAAGTTGGACGGACATTCTCATCAATCATCCAACCTGAAAGAAATTTAAGAAAAGAGTTTTTATTGCAGAGGGCAATGGAGAATCCAAAAATGAGCACCAAACCATGGTGAATAATAATATAGTCTGGATGATTTGGTGCTGGATGTAGTTAAAGGTACGCACACTTGACCATCACCATATAGACGTCTATAGTGCAGATTTGAGGCTGGGACAGACGCTCGCCCTTCTCCAGCAAATCAGGAACTTCCTGTGGACGCATTGTTGCATACGGCTCTGCCCCATAAGACATCATTTCCCAAATCGTCACACCTAAAGGATTGGGGTGAAGTCCTTTGAGACACTGAGGTGCATATGGTTCATAAAAAATACACTTCATGTAAGGAAGGATGCCAAAGATATGTGTTTCTTAGCGTGCGGGGGACTAACCATAGCTCCAGACGTCACTCTGGTGTGTGTATTTGCGAAACAAGATACTCTCCAGTGACATCCACTTGATTGGTGTCTAAAATAAAAAAATATATATTTCAGAGCCTCTCTTTATGAAACATTTGAAACATTGTCAGCATAAGTGGTGAATAAATATATTATATAATATAATAAAGATAAAATAAAATAATAAAAACAGGTCTTCCGCCATCCTCATATTGCAAATAGCTTATTTTATAGCTTGGTTTAACCTTCAAGGGTCTCCTGAAGGGTAACACTAAAATATATGGACTGAAACCTTTAATTGTTTTGTTTATGGCCACATCCTAATCGGTGGGGCCAGAGCAGGTATTTTACCTGCGGCCAAAAGCTCGGCATGGTTAAACATGTCCACCCATAGAGGTTTGTTTTGCCGTTGGTGAATTCGCGTTACCATTTAATAAGGAACCTTGAACGAGACACAGGGTTATTAAAGACCACAAACCTTCACTTCGTTGTAAAAGTATTTCTTTTCATCTGGGTAAAGCAGGTCCGAGATGCCATAGTCTGAGATCTGGACCATGAAGTCATTCTTCAGTAGCACATTTCTGGCGGCCAGGTTCCTGTGGACCATCCTATGTTCCTCCAGGTAGTACATACCCTGACCGGAAAAGGGAAAGCGAGCATTTTAGAACGGGTTCTGCTTACCCACAAAAATACACACCACATTGTACTGCGTGTGCCTTGTTTTATTTTACCCTTGCAATCTGTGCACACCAGTTGAGCAGCCTCTGAGGTCCCAGGTTGGTTTTGTGATTCCTTATGTGTTCCAACACGGAGCCCTGGCTGCTGAGCTGGGTAACCAGTTGCAGACTGCTTCCGGGACAAATCCCCAGGACCCTCACAACATTGGCGTGGTCCAAGCTCCCCATCGCCAACATTTGCTGCAGTGAGCAGTAGTGAATTTAGCAGGGTTCAGCCGGGACAAGACTACGAATAAATCATACGTGAGAATCGAGCTAGCGCTTTGTGTTATCTCACATCTGTAACCTCGTGGAAGGTCTGCCGGCCAGTGCGATCATGAATTGTCTTAATAGCCACTGGTAGCTTCACCGTGTCTCCCTCGGGAATCCACAAGCCCTGTGGAGAGGACAAGACGTGGTTAAGTACTGTCACGTTTACATTAGCCACTGCGTTTTTTCAAAGGGCTTTGCGGGCCACTGATGATGATGTCACTACCTTGTGGACAGATCCAAACACGCCATTGCCCAGCAGCTTCACATTACGAAGCTCTGCGGGCTTCAGGATGCGAGGCTGAACTTTTATCCCTTTCTCGCTAGAGTCCAGCGGATCAAAGCTCTGTGGCAGAAAGGCGCGCATGTGAGCACAAACCCCATTTAATAGCAACAGGACAATGGAACTCAAGCTACAGCCACCGACAGACCTCTCCACTCTCCATGTATCTCCTCATGGCTCGTTTACGACGAATAGCGAGACCTCGGCGGTACAGAACAGTCAGGACAAAGACGGAGAAGCCAACAAATAGCACTGCAATCACTCCAAGTACAATGCCTGCAGTGGTTTGCCTGGATAGAGACACAGAAGGAATTTCGAATTATAATGAATTTACCAGATGCCTTTTAAACTCACTAGGTGAAACTTTCATGTTTAAGTCATGCCGCGACTTTATAAGTATTTTTAAAAACCTCTCGTTTTGTGTAGTGTAATCATGCTTAATACCAGCGCGATCTTTATCTTTGCCGCTATTCCTCATAAAATCCCTCTACTTTAGAATAACGACTTTTAAGATGAGTTGTATAGCGTGCGTGTGAGGTGCACATACTGTACACCTCCCTGGTGTCCCCATGCATGTGAGTGTTGTGCACGGACCCTCCTACGCATCGCTCTGACTAGTGGCCAGAGATTACACACTACCCCTTTAATGTGGTACTGCAATGCTTACCCGGATATGGCTCTAGAGGCTTCCAGACAGTCCCCGATACCTGGACCTGAACACCTTAACACAGAATAAAGAAAATCATCCATCTTCCCAATTATATTTAGTATTGTAAGCTTGGCAATTTAATTCCTAAGTTTGTTTGCACTATTATTGTTATTATCACATTTATTTTTTTTACAATGTTGACCGTGATCTCAACGGTAATTCCCCTGCTAGCATAAACTAGCTAGTTTGCTGCTCTGTTACATTTAACAAACTTAGAGGGGGTTCCTGTCCTTCCTCCTTACCCCGTGGTACAGTTGATGTGACAGGGTTCGCACAGGCGTTGCTTGTTAGCGTATTTAAAGATGACTCCCTCCCCTCCCATCAGTCCCTCAGGACACGAGGAGACGCAGTGTGGTCCGTCCTTGAACCTGGCACACGCCACACACTCATCCGCCCCCTGGAGGTAAGAAATGGTAAATGAGCAGGCAGGTAGCACAATGAATGTGGACATAAAGGTTGGCACACTGTCACTTCATCATCAATTTACGTCTAAAAAAAAACAATGTCTTTTTGTGTTTCTCTCTTAATTGTCTTATTTACATTAGTCACTAGGTGGCAGCAATACACCCTATACCATTGTTCCTTAACTTGTAGCTCTGGTTTGTTTGCTTAGATTAAAGGTACACTCCTCATTGCATTTTAGCACTCCCCAGAATGACAAGTTTCCTGCTTATCTTCCACAACCGTGCACACAAGTATGTGAAGCGGTGAGCCTATGAGTGCTGTAGGGGGGAGGAGTAGAGAACAATGCGAGCCACTCAGCAATCATGTGTGGGAGGGGCAAGCACTCTGTGAGTTTCAAACCAAAGCAACAAAGTTCTTCTTCTGCTCATTTCAGCCACAAGGGTAATTCCACACACACACACACACACACACACACACACACACACACTGTTGAATAAGAAATACATACTGGGCCAATACAGGAGGGCTTTCCTTCCCTGACCTCGCATTCAGAGTGGCATGGCATACACTCTCCTTGTGGGTCAGCAAACTCACGCATGTTACTGCAAGCAGATTAAGAGAAATCCGTTTAGCACAAACTGCAGATAACATAGAAATATAACGGGCCACCAATATTAAAGAAAACATTGTTTGATTGTTATTGCAAGGTAATTACACTTTGGTATGTGTTTGCGTTATGCGTCACATTGTTTCACCGGTTCTAAAACAATATCACAGGGCAGAAAAACAACAGGGTAAAGAGTGGCGTGTCTTTGCTCCCATCCGCCCTCCTGTGATGTGTTTGTCTGTGAATGCCCTGGTAGGTGCACTTCTGATGGAACATGAGGTGCAGGAACACTGTCGAAGACTGACCCGGTGAGGAACATGCAATCCAGGACGCAGGCTCCGCCTCGGCTGTACTTGTCACAGGAGAGACACTGGTCCGGTCCAGGACCCCAACACCCATCAGAGGAGCACAGCGGGTCACACACATGGCCCTCTTTGACTGTATAGGAACAACAACAACAACAACAACAAACTTACAACACAATGTCATTGCCTGAGGGAAAAGTCTCGGTTACTAGATCCCTCCTCTCACCGCACTGGTCCACGGGCCGGTTCTCCTTGATGTCGTTTTTGTGCCGCCGCTGTGGGCGGGAGCTGCTGCTAAAGAGACGTGTCCAGTTGACGGTGTTGTGGTAGCACAGCATCTTGTTTTCGGTGACGTACACGCCGCCGTCGTTGATTCTTCGCAGCGAGCGGAGCCCCAGAGAGGTCAGAGTTGGGATCTTCATCACCAGCAGAGAGTAGTGCCTGACGTGTCAGAAACCAAGCGGATCCATTTTAAATCACGACCACAAGAAGTTTACATACGGTACCGGTCAAAGGTTTGGACTTTCTCACTTGAATGAATAGTACATACTAAGAATACATACAGTACACGTAGAGAGCTTTGCAGACATGTTAGAATTATGTTTTTAATAAACAATTACAATCAACAGAGGTTGAAAATACAATTTATTCGGTTTATCATGTATGTGGTAATGGGGGATTATGTATTGACAAACTATCAGTGCGTGAATCCATAGATTCAAGGTTTTTTCTCTCAGATCTCAGATCATAACCACCATACATTAAATATGTACAAGTTGTCAGAAACAGAATCACTGAACATCATTTTATCAGACTTTGTCCTCATGTTCAGATGGGCGACATGTGTGGACAGGTGTGACAGTTAGGAAGGAAAAAATCTAGTAAGGGAAATATTTCACTGTACCTTTTACTGCTTACCCCTCTAAATGGGGTGAAAATGAGAGGTTAGGAAACATATGACGTCACAACAGGGTGGGCATAACAGCAGGGTGAGGAAAAATGAGACAAAAAACATCTATTAGTGTCATGCGGGTGGTAACAATGCAGGTACAGTAAACAAGGGTGAGTTTAGCAGATGCTACATAAAGAATTCATGCATTTGAGCGAACAAGAAATGCCTACCTGTTAATCTTTATGCCTTGAATCGTTTGGAGGTTTGAGAACACAGACAAATTGGACATGCTTTCAGGCCACGACTGGATACTTAGAATTTCTGCAATCAAAGGCAAAAAGTTTAATCGACCACACTGTGGTCACATACCTTTTCAGCCAATGCACTCACATACCTTTTCAGCCAATACCCATAATCACAAGTTATATTTAAACTCACACCCATATCACAAACAAGCCCACACACACACACACACACACACACAGACACAGACACAGACACAGATACAGACACAGACACACACCTGTAATCTCGCGCACAGTTTTGAAGATTTTCAGCTTCTCTGGGTCCAGGGGTGGGATGTTATTGTACTCATCACTTTGCAGAGAGACACGGCGTGATACAAAGTTAGCATCACAGACAAAAAGCATTCATAGCAAAAAGATAACATCTTACCTCCTAAACTTTTAAACTTTTATGTGTAAGACACAGTGGTTAAAATAACAACAAATGAATGGCATTAAAAAAAAAATATAAATATATATGTATATAATAATAATATAATACAAAATAAAAATAATAATAATAAAAACACTCATACATTTATTTAAACTTAACAGAATGGTCAAAGCTGCTATAATGCAGCTCCTTCATGCTAGCTGAAATACTGATAAATGCTGTTCACCCTTTGATTCCGGTCACCAGGAAATGAAGGCTGCCCTTGATCTTAGTACAGTTGATAAAACTATCGATGTTCCGCGCATCGACAGTCTGTGGGTTGGGCAACCCTGTCCCATCGCAAACTGGGAAGGCACATTTAGAGGAATCCTTATCATATTGGTAAAATAAAGGAAATCGATGACACGTGAATTATTAAATGCTTGTCCTTACCTTTTGTGCAGAGGCCTCCGCACGCCTCACATCTCTTTATACCTTTTTTGACCACCTCTGCTTTATCGGGGGGGCAGCTGCTCACACATGAACTTCCATCCACCACAAAGTTTGCTGTCGAAGGGTGACAAAATAGTCATTAGAATACATGAGCAAGAATTTACACTGCAGGGAAGATTACAAAGAGAGAGAGAGAGAGAGAGAGAGAGAGAGAGAGAGAGAGAGAGAGAGAGAGAGAGAGAGAGAGAAAAATATATATA
>JAOEHI010002459.1:0-39880 GCA_025447815.1 Percopsis transmontana
CTATCGCGCCCGGCACGACGCCGCCGCGCCCGCCGCGGGCGCCCGCGCCCCCGCCCCCCCCCCCCCCCACCGATGGCGACCGGTGTGCCATAGCTAGCACCCCTAGCACGTTAGCTAGGGGTGCTAGCTAACGTCACGGTGGAGGTTTGTTATTCAGCGCTGCAGTGTTTTCCCTGAGTGAGCACAGCAGCGATTAAAGGCTGAAGGAGTCGCAGAATGCAGCACGGCTCGGCCCCAACTGCTTAGGAATGCAGTTCAGAGGTTTAAAAGATATATGTGCTAGATTGCCCGTATTGATCAGGTCTAACTGGATTGTTGTTCCTATTGGCCGGACAGGCCAGCTGGTTTTGACGTCTGCAGAAGGACGCCACAGGTCACAACATGCTCCCGGTGAAACACACACACACACACACACACACACACACACAAACACACACACACACACACACACACACACACAAACACACAAACACACACATTTACAAAACACTGAAGGCGAAGGGGGAGATATACTGCATATATTTCTATGTTTCTGATGTGTTTACATTTTTTTCTCAGTCTTGGCTTATTCACACTTAAATTCCCATTTCCCTGAGACCACCCTGAGTTTACTGTCTGCAACAACACACAACCCAATTTGCAAGCATAACAGTCCCGAAAGATTTTTCAGTGCATCGCTGAGCAATGGAAGGGAAAGAAAGCCAGCATCTCCCCGTAGCACTCAGGGAAGGGTATGAGTAAACAGTAAGGTGTATGAATAGATTATGAATACATTTTAGGCGTTTCAGTGCCGAGCTCTCATCCACTGGGTTCTACAAGTGGCTGTGACAGCTGGCCATTTAGAGTGTTTAATAGTCAGAAGATGATCAGTTCATTATCATTAGTATGTGTGCTAAAGCGGTTGGAACAGCTCTAGGCGTTGTTTCTGTGCCTCTGGGAAAAATGACAAGTGGGAACCAAAACTTTAGAGGACGAGCTTTGATTGAGAAAGTCATTCTTCGTCCGTTCTCCGTCTTAACATCTCAAAGTTTGTTGCGTTAAACTTGTCCTTGACACCCAATGACTGAGAAGCATAAAACCTTAAAAAATAAAAATAAATAAGCATTTTGTGATGCGTTCTGCATCCTCAATCCCGTGTGCCGTCCAATAAATCCTTCGTTTTGAACACTTTGCGGTACATACTA
This sequence comes from Percopsis transmontana, assembly GCA_025447815.1. NCBI lineage: Eukaryota > Metazoa > Chordata > Actinopteri > Percopsiformes > Percopsidae > Percopsis > Percopsis transmontana. The sequence goes on from JAOEHI010002459.1 coordinate 1,185, forward strand.
CAGAAAATGAATTGCTTTTATTTTCACTTCAGGAGCTCACATTCATAACAAAAGACTTTAAATCAATTGGCTAAAGAATTGTATACGCCCAGAAGCTGTGGACCAAAATGGGAAATGATGCAGAACAGTGTCAATATGTCGAGGGAGGAACCCAGACAAGTTGGCTGGCTGTCCGGTTTTCACCATGCTCCAGTAAGCCTGGAGCACAGAGACTTGTATTTTATTCATGGGCTGGAAAACAAGATATGTACAGCAAGCGCTGGCCATACACGTTCAACAAAGAGGAATGAAATGATGGATTACGAGGTGTTACAAGACAAGCAAAGCAGACAGAAATGGACGAGGAGATGGAATGTTAGGATACGGTTAGGATTATTCAACTTACATCGCTTGTACACCCGCGCAGGTGCTTTCAGATTTGATTAGGTCTCTTCTCGGGACTCTCGGGAGATATGCAGGCCCCGCTTGTTTGACTGTTTTTGAGCTTTATGGTTCTTCTGAATATATGTTACCCAAAGTCATCCCAAGAAGCCCAAATATCTTGGGTAGATGTAGGCTTGACGGATACAGACAAGAGATTGCATAGCAACACACACACACTCTACATCATGTGTTAGCACTGCATACAATATGTAAGTCCTTTGAGATATGCTTGTGATGGGCTACAGATATAAGCTTTGACCTTTGACTAAGTTTGACCCTTTCTCTTTAAAAGTGATGGAGGCAGTGGAAACAACACCTATCTGATTAAGAACCAGTTTGTGTGTGTGTGTGTGTGCGTTTGTGTGTATGTCTCCCATATGTAAGATAACAGTGTACAGGTTATTCACCCCTGCACCAACACATTACCCTCATGGCCTTGAATGAATCATCATGCTGCCTTGGTAAAACCTTTGCACATAAAGAATTTGATGCGAAGGTTGCTGTGTCTTCAAATATTGTAATAAGTCAGACATGCACGATTGGGGCCAGGAACATACAATTAATCTGCTTTTGGAATTGTTTTAAATCTCGGATTAATCCAAAGAAGGTTAGGTTGTTGTAAGTGAACAGAGGACTCATGTCATACGTGGAGGAAAAGCTAAAATGTACTGTATGTTATCATCATAAAGATTGTATAGGGGAAGTTGTGTGAGATCGGTCAATCAAGCAATGTGCACTGTGCCCATATACTGCATAAAGTCCACATATACACCAAGGCTGAGATATGCTCAACAGGCATTTCAAGCACATGGCCAGGCTATGTTTACACGGTTATTGTTTCAGATTGTGTGTTTAGGTGTGATTCTACTGTACATAACTGTGTAGGGTGAGAGAACAAATGTTAGGGATTTGAATGAACTTTTGTTAAAGCCTTGACTCTCCTTACCTCAACATAAGTCACACAGAACCAGATCAGTATTGTCATTGTTTATCAAAAAGATACTTCTGATGTGTCTATAAAACCGATGGCCATCTCTACTGATAGATTGTGTTCTTATGTTAGTGGAATCCAATTGTTGTAGTGTTCAATTAGTTTGATCATTTCATAACTTTGTTATTCCCTATCCCTGCAGAGTGTTCATTCCCGTTAGCACCTTCCACGCCGTCCACAGACGTCACTGAAGACCTCGCCCTGCCCTACCACCCCCACCCCCCCCCTCCTTGCCCCCGCCTCCGCTACCCACCAGAACAACCTCCTCCCCCGCTGACCTTCTGACCCCTTGGTGGCCATGGAGAATCTCAGCGAACTCCAGAACCCCCTGCTGGACAAGAGCAGTAAACACATGGTGAACGGCTACGGGGGCGACTTCCCCAGCAACCAGTACCAGGAGAACATCATCAACTACTTCGTGGGGGGAGGGGGAGGTGGGGGAGGAGGAGGAAAGGTGAGCAACGGCAGCGTGGTTGGAGGAGGAGGAGGAGGAGGAGGAAACACAACCACCACCAACGCCACCGCCAACGGCAAGACAAAATCCCAGCAGCTGCTGGACGCCACCTCGCTGCACCTGGCGGTGGAGGCCTTCTACAGGCCCAACTTCATCCTATACAAGGAGGACAGCGCCGGCGTCAAGGCCAAGGAATACAATAGCGAGTGCTGCGAGACCACCTTCACGGAGAAGAAGGGGAAGGAGGCCGCCGGCCCCGCGACGACGGTGGCGGTGGACACGCCCGGCACGGAGGACCCCCAGGCCAAGCTGCTGGAGGATGGCGAGCACGTCAAGATCCAGACGGTCTCCTACGAGGTGGAGGAGGAGGAGTACGTCGAGTACGAGGTGAGAAAGAGAGGGTGTATTCTATCGTTGTTCGTATGGCCCTCCCGTATGGTTCGTAAGTCCCTCCCTCCCGTGTGATATCGCTTCTATAGGCCTACAGTACAACAGTTATGTGAACAAGGGTGTTTTTTATCAGGTAATTTGAGACAACAGATTATGGTTTCGTATTTGTATTCGGCTATACACCCAGGAAATCAGAGCCATCAGGATTGCATTAAAAACATGTTTCCAAGGCAACACATTAAGTTTCTGACTACTTTGTGTATCATAGCCTACTAGTGATGCAGGGTTTTTTATTACCGTATTCTCCATGTATAAACTTTAGTACTGAGTAAACATACAGTATGTAGAAGCAGACATGTGATGTCTCTATGCAATTTCTAATCGTTTTTACATTTTATTTGATTTCTGGAAATAATTTTTCAAACGGTGTCTCGCGACCACCACTTTGGGAACCGCTGCAATAGAGTAAGAGATAACGTTTTCATATTTAATGCACATTTCAAAAGGGACAGAATCTGGTGTAGACAACAAGGTTTTGCAGAGCAAAATGAGCAGTGTTTTAGTTTTTGGGCTGTTTGCCCAAACGTTAGAATAATACGTTGATTGCAAATCATAGCCTATTGTATCTTAGCCTAATAGCATCTGGGTCTAGGCTTTATACTTTACAGTTCGGTAATGCCGTTCGGTTTACAGTTCGGTAATGCAGATTATTGACAGCCAGGGCATGAGAGGTCCTGCACCCTCCTGTGCGTGCGCATGTGTGTGAAGGTGGTAGCTGCCCATTCACAGCCTAACCTATTGCATGCAATGTTTCTGTAAATTAATTGAAAGTATAACTCAGTCGGAATGCTGCCGACACGCCCACATCCGCAATATTTTCTGGTAAACTTACTGGTCGACCCACCCATCACTATAGCCTACGCATTTATCTGCATGTTTCATTGATATGCAGCCAGTGAAATACGATTGTCACTTATCTGTCATGAAAAACGAAGCAAAATCAAATTGAATCTCATTTTTATCAATCACACTGACTGACTCATTAGCAAGACTGAACTCTTTAGCCTGCGTCACTTTATGTCATTGTATTTATTTGCATTGCTAATTGTACTGCCCTCTCACAGTAGGTCTCCGTATTTACGTTGTCACTGGGTATAAAGAAATATGTTGTCTAATCAACGGCTATATCGACACACCTGTAAAGCGGAGTGATACTTACTAGTAAAGTTGTTCATGTAATTTCAGCACTAATGGAATGCCTCTTGTCCAATCAAATTACTCAACCGGAATGAACTGCTAATTTATTCATGTATTTATGAATTTATGTATTTATTCATGTTAGCTTTGTTTTTTATTTTTAATTTGTATCATGCTATTTGATATATTAGCAATATTATAATTGCTAATCAAGGAAGCACGACAGCACGCTTGTATCACAAACAGCTGTGTGCACCTTTTCCTGTCTCTGTGCCAGAGGATTGGGCTTGCTGCCTGGATCAGAGCCACATCTTTCAAATCATCAATCCCATTTGATCTGCTGACCTTGACCTCAATCCTGAACTGCAGCGAAATCAACCGTTGGATAATAACGAATCACGCACTGCTGTATCACCCGGGGGATATTAGCCGCAGTGTTTCCACTCTGTCTGGCTCAGCTCAACAGCGCTGGGTACTCTAAAGGACTTAAGAGATTGAGTGCACAGAGGTGCAAAGAGTGAATGGAGTTCACACTGATTCCCTGACGTGACGTGGATCTGACGGAATGACTGACACGCTCCAGAGATGACGAGCACTGACGCCAGTGCCTAATGAATGTGGCACCGTTGGAATGCTAAGTATCCTGTCAAAAAAGAGTGACAGAGCTCCCTTTGAAGAAGGCCGATTCAGTTCTAGATGTGAGAAAGCCTTGAAACATTCAAGCCTGTCCCAATCATTCCCCTGATATTCTATATTTATCTGAGGAACCCTTAAGGCAGAGGAAACCCTGATAATGTGCTATGCCGAACAATTTCTCTTTCTCCATGTCACTCTATGACAAGTCAGGATATAAAGTATCCCACATGCCATTATAGAAACTCATCAGCCCATGCATTGCTGTAGTTAAATGATCCCATTACCGTGCTGTCAGTAGTTTTCCATGCGCATTTTGTATACATAAATAAACTCCTCAGTTTGGGAGGCACTACTACATCTATTTATATGGTCCAGAGGAATTGAAACACAACTATTCCATACATGTCCTTCAAAGAGAAGTTTAATATTAAGAAGTGGATGTTCATTCACAGAATCAGTGTTTAAAAAATTGATGGTTTAAAGGACATTGGCAGTGCCGCTGTGGGTAGGGATTTAACTGTGTTATGTGTGTGCGTTTTAGCAATTTTGCCACAACTGTTCATGATATAGTCATTCCTCGCATTTGGTGTGAATGCTAAGATAATAGATATCATACCTGCGTGTACAGAATATACCAAATCCTTTCACCTCAGGAAGTACAGAGTTCTGCGTTTGTCTCCCACCTACTGGTGGATACACAATGATGGTAAACACGCCTAAGCCTGTCCTTAAATAAACTGCCGCCATCATACAATCGTCCAGTGCCAAAATCTATTCTGCCCCACTGCTTTGTCTTTGGAGACTTTGATCATTTTTAAAGAATTGATTCCATAACTATCGTTAAATAAAATCCAGTCCTGCCTCTCTGGGTTGACTGTTCCTATAAAACCATTTCAACCTCAAACTCGAGAAGAAACTACAAAAGTTTTTTTTTAATCTTCATCTGATATGCAGCGCACACTGTTTTACATTTAGTCACAGTTCTTCAGCTCAGGTGACCCTGCATCACTTTGATCTTGCAGTTACAATTTGCATTTGATGCATTAACTTTTCCATGTTATTTTTGCCCACATGAAAACGACCAGGAATAGAGTGCCATTTCATTTTGTCCACCATCTGTTACGTCGTCTTCTGTGCATCACATTTGCATTCATCAATACATTTCATATTCAGATTATAAATTGGACATGCACTAGTCGGGCCCAAGTTTAAGCATGTCTTAGTGATAAATCCTAATGGATTTTAACCATCCTCCTCTGAAGACATACTAATATCAGGGAGATGGGAGGGACAGTTAGGGACATATAGAGAGCGCAGAAACAAATCTATTACAAAACTGCCCCGTGCATCACCTTTGCAGCGTTTTTGATGGAGGATTCACTGGAAAGGTTAACCGTTCCCACTAAACCAGAAAGGACATGAGCCCTTATGCCTTCATTTATTCTGAAATATAGCCGGGTTTCACCCCAGCGCACGCCCCTATGTGCCTCTGCCATATTCTAGTAAAATCTTTCAGGGATATCCAATTTAACAGTAAATGACAGACCGATCTCTTGCATCATTTCGATTTAGCACCCAGTGGAGCCGTCCCTTAGACTTCAAAAGCGTCTCTCTTTTCACGTTTGCAGATATTTGTGGCTCAGAAGGTCTGACTGGCCCGGCTCACAGACACTTTAAGCCGTGGTGTGTGATTCTGGAGAGGTAATAAAGCTCCTGACATCCAGCGATAGAGCTTGAGTGGCAAATAAATACTACATAACTTCCCAAGGAAATACTGTCCTTGGAATTCTGTTTCTATTAAAAGTTGAGACCATCACAGGTATTTATTCAATTTAACACACAAAATTGAAAAGAGCCAATTGAAAGTAATAATATATATCAACCTTAGCTTTGTATGTAGATGTGGTGTAACAAATTATTCAGTATTCATAACACTCATTCGTAGTGTGATTATGTTTTTCTACAGACAGCATTTCTGTTTACTAGATCATTACTTATTTCTGAGAACTTTTGTTCAACTATAGTGTAATGCCACATGAGTGACATTTTGATAACAGAAACAGTGTTATCCTAATCTTACTACTCCTCCATAGAACTTTAATCTTCTAGACCAGCACAATCATTTGAACCAGGTGAGAATGAGAGAATATTTAAGATAATATGTAAGTGTTTTGTTAAGGCTAAAACCTGCGATACACATATAACACCATATAATCGAATGACATTGATAAATATGCTGTATATGATTGTCTGGGATAAAATAAATAGACCTGTGCCTGGTCTACAATGGTCCCAATATTGATTATTTTTAATGTGAATACAATTATTCTGGATTTGCAGGGACTGTTCTGTTTTTCCTCAAGCAGTGAGACCCACCAAATTCCTGGTAATTCCTTTAAACCAGGGCAGAGATGTTTCTAAAATGGGTACACCGCTAATTTATTATTCCTTTCCTAAACAGCAGCAGCAGAGTATTAAAACATAAATAATGAGAAATGCACCTGATGCAGCAAGTGTTGTTTAATATTAGAGGATGATTACACATCATAAATCTGCTCAGTGAAGTGTATTATTCTGCCTGATGGATTTTAAATGTAGATTGACTCTTTGGATTGTTTTTTCACACAAGGCATTAGGATGCACTTTCAGTCCCAAATCTGACATTGTCTGGCCGTTAGGTTTACAGTTCTTTTTTGATTCAGATCACTTTCTGACAGCGCAAGAAGGGAGGACTTTTATGTCGTAAAAGCACTCCTCCTTGGGGCTTGTCAGTGCCCATCTCTTCCCTGTCCCTCTCTATTAGCCTGCCGGTTTGGATTTGACACCTTCTCATTGGGTGTGAATATGTAATATGGCCCAGTCTCGTCATAGACCGTATTAAACAGCCACAGCCACAGGCTAATCAATTACCCGCTAAATTATTGATGCTCACCGCTTCACCCTAATGCTGCGGCAATCTCTGTCAAAGTGCTTGTAGAGTAATCTCAGGGAACGGGGGAACTGAAAATAGCTGACATCCCAGGGGTCTCACACTGGGGCTATCGCTGCTGCTGCTCAGCTGATTAATGGGGAATCGCTTTTCTTTTTCTGTTCTTAACTAGCTTAATGTTTTTAACAGCCAGGGTTTGCCGTGTCGGTTGATTTTTGAAGCATGCGTCATAAGTGACACTTGCTTTAGATTACATTGTTTAGAGTGTTGTGTATTGTGTATGTGTATATAGCCAACTTAAAAACTAATTCATTCAAGTATAAAATGTCCGTACTGTATTAACTCAGAGACAACAGAATTGTCAATGTTTAATGAATAAATTTAGTTCGTAGATGAATATCATGTTAAATTTACAAACTTTACAAACAACACTAAAAAATAAAAATAAAGAAAAAACACACGACACAGTATAGCAATTGGAATAGAATGATCATTACCACCTGTCAGAACAGCTTACATCAAGCTCTCTTTATAAAAACAGCTTCCACCTTTAACCAGGAAGACTCAAATTTACAGGATGCTATCCTGAGCCGCTAATCTAGTGTAGCGTCAACCAGCATTGAACGCTGACTCAAACAAATGCACTCTCAGTACACGGATTTAGCACACAGATGCTCTTTCGGTTTTACATGCAGCTCAAAAGGTTTTTGTTACCGTCATAACATGACAGTAGGGGTGGGCCAAAACGTTTGATCATTCTCACAGTTGGATGTGTGTCTTCCCAGAGACGGTGTAATATTTGAGCGGAATACATCATGAACAGACACTTGCCACTGTGGCCACTGCCTTCGCTGATGGATCGCCCCTCTGAGGTCCTTGAATGCAACAGACCCCATACAGCTGTCCAGCCCAATTGCAGTGTAAATCACGGGGCCTTATTAACAGCTCAATAAAGGCTGTATTTTCATACCAGCTGTCCACATGGCCGTCACTCTGTCACGCCGTCTGATATATTAAAAAACCCTCAAGACAGGACCTCAATCGCACCCGGGGCCACGGGTGGACCTGCCCCGGCATAACTTAACATGGCCATCTGGAGATATCCAGAGGATGGGGGGGTTATCTATATTGATGTCGGATTAGAATGCATGGAGAGTGCCGTTCACTGTTTTCCTGGCTACAGCCGTGCCACAGGTGGAAGGGCCAGATGACCTGGACGTGACTCTGGCAATAAGGGAACAGCCCTTACTTTGGGAACGGATTTTCTACATCAATAACGCCTCACCAAACCTCGGGCGGTGATTTAGAAAATGAGGCTACACAAGTGAGGATGGGTGAAAAGAAAAGTGGATTAGCTTGGAAATTTTGTCTAACGTCTTTAGTGCAAAGCAAAGCATCATAAAATATGAATCATTTTCCCCACACTGTTTTTAATACCTTTCTGTGTAAACCTTACTTTGAATATCATTGAATACCTACGTGTCATTAGAGGGCCCTAGTTTCCTTGTCCAGGCAGTCACACCGCTACCAAAGATTCTAGAGCGCTTGCTCTATAATCTTTGCCACAAGTAATTTAATTTACTTTGAAGAAAGGAAAAAGTGAAGAATGGAGCCAGAAATGTATATATTTTGTTATTTTACCTTTTTTTACATTTAAAAACATTCTTCTCCGTTGCTGCAGCTGCCGCTGCTGGGTCGCCATGTTTTAAAAAAAAACAATCGTCACCGGCTCACAATGAATCTTGGGATAGGTTGGGTCTGGGAAAAGAAGGCTGCATTTTTCGTCCACATTTGATGGAGCCTTCAAAATGGGACAGCCTAGTCGTGCCGATGTGACACATTCGGTCTCAGAATGTAGCCCTTGAGCGACGTGGCCCTTGAATTGAGACAGCCTACATCTGCGTTAGCGTGAACGCCTGCCTTGCGCCGTTCGGAAACTAGAGCCCTATGTGTGTTTAGGTACCTTCGCCCTCCTGTTGTGTCTCTCTTCAAATAGTTTTTATTGTGTTCCTCTTGTTTTGTTTGTTTAAATTAAGCGTAGCGTTAGTTCTGGCAGGCCACGGTAGTCTGCCCTCTGCTGTCAGTCAGCTGTGGGCACCTATTCTTTGTCTTTCAATTGTTGTACTTTCATTTTCACTAAACGTGAATATTAAGTGTTTTCAGATATTGCTTGACCCTATTACGGGTATTATGTGTATGCATACAGTATTACTATATTTATGTTATCATGATTGCATATGTTTATACATGCTTACCATCATGTTATTGCTTTTAAAATTATGTCGCCTGCTGGCCTATTCGGGGGAATAAAGCTTCTGTTTCGATACATGGAATTATGGGCCCTAGTTTCCTTGTCCAGGCAGTCACACCGCTACCAAAGATTCTAGAGCGCTTGCTCTATAATCTTTGCCACAAGTAATTTAATTTACTTTGAAGAAAGGAAAAAGTGAAGAATGGAGCCAGAAATGTATATATTTTGTTATTTTACCTTTTTTTACATTTAAAAACATTCTTTCATTTCATTCAGTATGGAATGGATACTCATCCATACTTATCAGTATGATGAGTAAAAGCCCCCCGAAATAGCCATTCCGCCAAAGATAAATTGTTAATAGCATACTTATATAGGTCCTAATAAATCGCTTTTGTATCATTAAGACGAGAGTGGTCTGACTGAACTTATTTAGTTAAGCAGTCTTTGATACACATGTATATAAAAAAATAAGCATTTTGAATTGCCTGAAAAAGCAAAGCGTTACTAACTAATAAGTTGTCTTAATGAACATTATTAATCTGTGTCACTGTGTTGGACTCGATTGCAAGTGGGCTTAAAGAAGTGATTTAATTCACTTCAATGCTTTGATGGTGTTAAAAGCCTTTTGATTGTATTTGTGCTATTTTGTTGTTTTTTACATGTGTGTTTTGTTGACTATTGCCTCCTATGCATCCAGGCAAATAATTGTTTTTGGTGGTAAGTTGGCTCCTATTTACTTTAAACCAAGCTTCCACCATATAACTCTGATTGAGCTATCCACTGTGGACCCAATAGCTGTGTTCCATCGGTGCTCCATCATAGCAGTGAGTATTGATAGCCCATTCCTTCGGGTAACTACAGAGACCTGAGACCTTTGGGAACTTATTTAAGGTCAGGCCATGTTAATGTGCTAGTAATTAGTATAGGCATGACATGTTATGGATGCATGTGTTAAGATAGAATTGATATTTCTATTTAGAATGTATATATGCTTTAGCGGCGATCATGTGCTATAGGCATCAGTGCTTAGGTGGAATTTTTGACAAGCTGTAAAACATAAAATTTGTCTTTTTCCGCGGACCTCACCATGTGATCGCCTGTCATGCATTAAACAGAGTGGTCAGAATGGGATAAGACATTTCCTGTTACGTCAAATGAGGGAGGAAGGGTGAAAAAGAATGGGAGAAGAGATGTCTAGGTCGGGCAAAGGGGGTGAAAGGAGAATGGAAAGAAAAGGGGGCAATTTGGCAGTAATTAAGGACCTAAATCCTTGGTGGTGTGGTGTCATGGTGGGGTGGTGAGTCCAGCCATTAGCTCTTGGGTTAGCTGTCGTCTTGTTGCCCTGCGTTGACAGGGCCTACATCCCATAAGACATACAGCGGAGGCATGCATATTCATTAGACTGCAGCCTAATGGAAGGTTATGAATAAATCACAACACACAGACACATTAAAAACAGTTACAAAATGAGTTAATTACCTGTAAATTACCTATAGACCACTATAAGGCCTTAGTGGTCAGAGGTAAGAGGTTTTGTAATCATACTAAGATAATCTCTGCATGATATGACTTTGCTGAGAGATCGGGGGCCCCATTGGATTTTATCAGCTTTTATCTCTGGTACCCATTTGGAGGGTTTGCACTTAATGACCTGACTGTGGAGATTTTGTCCACCTCATGGTCCCCAGGTTTTAGTGTCTGTGCGGCCTCTTTATTAGTTGTAGTCTGTGGATTAGTGGTTAGCACTCTTGCGTCACAGCGTAAAGGGTGTTGCATTTGCATGTTGCCCCCCTTCAGTTTCTCCTTTGTTCGCAATTTCAATGGTAGATTGACCTTTACCTTTTTCCGAGGCTCTTTCTACAGACCACTAGAGAATTAATATAAACAAGTGCTCGCCTCGGGCACCTAACTAGAATGATTCGTTTTAACCAAGCGGCAACATTCGATTCTTTGAAATGAAGCCAATAAGGAACTTGCAGTTCCTTGAATGGCCACTTGAGACTGGCTCCAAAAGCGAGTCAATCCATGTTAAATTGTCCAACTTTACAGCAGAAATAAACATGTTTACAGCCTGGTACAAAAAACGGTTTTGGTCTCTATAGCTAGTTTTCCTGTTCATGACAACTGTGGGTGAATTTTTATACAACTCATTAGTTGAAGTTATATTAAGCCATCAATTTATCCATTCATTATACATAGCCAGGAGTTAGCTGGTAGTATGACAGTGCCAAGATGGCGACGGCCAGAGCCAGCACACTTGGCTTCAAACCCGTTCTTCAGAAAATCTATGGGTGACGTCACAGAGATTTTGTCCATTTATTTATACAGTCTATGGTTTTAACATTGTTGACCAGGAAGACTGGGATATACTGGTAGCCATTTTTTGTAGTTCTAATATATAATTTAATGGCCATCACCGTAAAATACAAAAGAAGAGAACAGGTATAAATGATTGGAAGCATCATGTTCCATTTGTATTTTATATGTCACAGATTAGATTTACCTCAGCGATAAATAGCAGCAGTGAGTGTAAGAGTAATTGGTTGACTGTCCTCTAGTTCTCTGCATTGTGGTGCACCATACATAGCACTGTAGTCCCCCCTGTATCCCTTCATCCCTCCATGGTGGCTCGGTCAGACAGCTTGGAGCCCCAGATTCTGCCTTTTCATTCTTTAAACAGCCAGGAGGCAGTGCAGGTATTATAGGTGAGCTGTAAAGGCAGCAGCATAGCAGAGGTGGCTATGTAGCCTGAATCCACGCTTAAGGCCGTGAAGGTAGAATGACAATACACAGAATGTGGACTTCGGTATAGTCATGTGTGTGAACTTTTCTCGCTGTGGCAATAATGAAGAATGTAGAGATATAGATCATTTTGTCTTAGAAAAGTTATTTAATAAACCATCACCCTTCCTCAACACCGCCCATTGGCTTGTAGGGTTTGTTCTTAACCTGTGATGTGTTTGCATGACTGTCGCACGGCACATCATTCTGGAGTATTCTTAGCCTCCCACTTGTTGTGATAAAATAATGTGTGTATTTGTTTAAGGTAAGGGAGGTGTCACCTGGAGGAACTAGCATCCAGTATGTGTACATGAAAATACTGTATTGCATCTTGCCTAATATTTTGGCCAGCATTGGATTAGAACCAGCAACCTTCCAGCAATTAGTCTACTCCTGGTGTTATTGAATAGAACTGCTGATTCGGGTTATGCGAATACGATGAATACTAACAAAACTGTATACATTCATTCACCAAAACTATCAGCGTGCAGACTGTTGCATGGAGCGTGAAATAGCTTTGTAAACCTTTAGAGAGGAAGTGGGTTTGATTTAGAACCATTTCACATTCAGATTTAGGTGTGGTTTGCAGCAGACCTGTGTTACAATATTGCTGTCCAGGGGCTGAATGTATAGAAATCTGGACGAGAACGTAATGAGCTATCGCATAAGGACTATTCAGGCGAATGCCGCCTCAAATGGATGCAAAAGATCCTGCAGTTAGTGGCTGTGCTCAGTTTGGCAACATTAAAGTATGTGAACAAGCTTTATGTTTTGTTAAGTAGAGAATAAAAGAGGACATACATACATTTACATACAGACTATGCATGTAACCCTTGACCTTTCCTTCCCTTTGACTTTGAGTTGTACTATAGATGTTGTCTCCCCTTCTGTATATTGTATCTACAATCTACATACTGCATGCACATGTGCTTGTGGTACGAATGGGACTCCTATGCCAGAGTTCTGGCCGTGTTATGCCCGGGATGTCTGACGCTGTGGTCTCTCTCTCTCGGCAGACGGACTGCTCCAGCGACAGCGAGAGCGAGGACAACTTCATAGTGGTCCCACCGCGAGACCACCTGGGCCTGGCTATCTTCTCCATGCTCTGCTGCTTCTGGCCGCTGGGCATCGCCGCTTTCTACTTCTCACAGGGGGTAAGAGCATTCGGGCACAGCACAAGAAGACACAAGCGTACTGTATACTGTATACTGTATCTATGCACACGAGATAGTCACACGAGATAGTCACACGAGATAGTCACACGAGATAGTCACACGAGATAGTCACACAAGATAGTCACACGAGATAGTCACACGAGATAGTCACACAAGATAGTCACACGGGATATTCACACGAGATATGCACACGAGATATTCATACAGGATAGTCACACGAGATATTCACACGAGATATTCACACGAGATAGTCACACAAGATAGTCACACGAGATAGTCACACGAGATAGTCACACGAGATATTCACACGAGATAGTCACACGAGATAGTCACACAAGATATTCACACGAGATATGCACACGAGATAGTCACACAAGATATTCACACGAGATATGCACACGAGATATTCACAGATGAAAGCACCGTGGCAGATAAAAGCACACACACACACACACACACACACAGGCATACAATCCAAGAATCATTAATTCCATGAACACCCTAGATTTTCTCAACCCCGCGAGTCTTGGGTTTGACAGTCTGCGCCGCCTCATACTAGCAGTAGTTCTGCCTTTTGGGTGGCTAATTGACTGTCACACATACATTTGCATGTGCTGGTGCGCACACATACAGTACATGTGCACACGTATACAAACACAAATACAGTTGGACACAAACATAACATTCTTGGGTTTACATCCACGCAGCCGAGCTCCCTGACATAAACACCTCTCATTTGCTGGGTAAGCATAATGGGTGTCCGTGTGTACACAGTACACAGAGGCACGTGTAGACGTATGCACTCGAGTGTGTGTGTGTGTGTGTGTGTGTGTGTGTGTGTGGTGTGTGTGTGTGCGTGCGTGCGTGTGTGTGTGTGACTCAACAGCTACAGTAAACGTCAGGGGCTAGTACATATAAAACGCAGCTGACAGCTGACTCTCTTACCGCCCACTCAAGGCCACTTATTTACTACGCTACAATAAATCTCAACAAAGCCAATCTCTAATGGCTACGCCGCACTCTGTAAACAGGTTGAAAGCTGCCTTTAAGAAACGGCTTGCAAATCATGTCCAAAAATTCGTCTGTAAACTGTTGGGAGCAGCTTGTTCTGATGACTTTATCGTTCTGTCTGGTTAAATGTGAATTTTGAAACATACGGATTTCTATATCCTCACGGCCGGATGTGTCCACCCACCCACACATTTATATTTATATACAATTTAAAGAGACATATTTTATACTTTGTACAGTCCCTCACATTACAGATAATCAACTCCTGAGCATTTCAGTAAACATGGCCTGCTGCCCTTGCTGGCGTCTGCCTCCGATGGGTTCTTATCCGAGGCTAAAGCATTTAGCCGTCTTATCTGTGGACGCAAGCATAGTCTCAGGCAGATAAAGACAGTCAGTGAATTATCTTGACAGGAGCTAATTTGATTCTTCCTGGGTAATTATGGGGAAGTGATGGTGTGTACGTGGGGATGGATGGTTCCTTTGCAAATCACGCTTCTTCAGAAGAGCTGTCACAGTATGACACGGGGAGGCTCTATGACTGCTTCATTTCATAGCCCAGTAAACCTCACCGCTGGTCTTCATAGGGGGCAGGATTGTCCAGTGATCTAGGTGTTGGACATCAGGCCAGAAGGTCGTGGGTTCGAGCCCCAGAGGTGGCCTACCTGTAAACAACTTTGAGCAAGACGCCTAACCCCTACCTGCTCCTTGTAATAGCATGTAATTGTTGCTTTGGATAAAAGTGTCTGCCAAATGACCTAATTGAATTTATTTGATTGAATCACTCAAAAAGGTACACAATTAAATAAACAGAAGTCTCCCCAAAATATTAGATAATACGTAATTGTGACATGGCAAGATGGACTCAGCTGCAGCATGCAGTGGCATGTAGAGATGACAGCACGGGAGCTCTGCCATGTCACTATGAGGACATTTACAAACAGGTTAGTGGCCGTAATGGAGTCTAAAGACAGGAGATCAATAGTGCTCTCTCTCTGATAGAAGGTCAGGCCCCGTGAAACAGCCTCTGTATCCCGGGAAGAATGTTGTGGAAGCGGATGATAATACAAATGGGTAATAAAGGCATGCCCAATCGCAGGCTGACAGTAACACACGAAAGAAGCTGTTAGTCGTCTCAACCGGCAGGTTGTATTCTCAAGTTACTCAAGTTTGCAGAATCATTTACAGAATTTACAGAATTTAGCAGACGCTTTTATCCAAAGCGACTAAGAATTTGTATATTTGTCAACAGTTTAATTGGTTAACCACCAGTTTTTCCAAGCAAATAACATTCTCCCAGAATAAGCGCAGCATTATGTAACAAGGTTACTTCACTTCTGCATTTTTAGAACATTACTCGAAAGTTATCATTCACTCTTCAGAGTAAAAAGGAGGGACATTTTTTATTTTTATTTTTTTAAACGGAGGAAAGAAGGATAGAACAAGGATTGTTATAGTGGGATTATAGTGTTTGTGGGATTGGTGCTATCGAGGAAAGGTGGCAGAGGTACCGAGATAGATTTTGAAGAGGTGGGTTTTATGTGTCTTGCGGAAGATCGGTAGTGACTCTGCTATTCTGACTGCTGCAGGAAGGTCATTCTACCATTGCAGCGCCAGGATAGAGAAGAGTCTGACTGGGCTGCACGACTCTTACGCGCAGCTCGTAGCGACGGAGGTGCCAGCCTGCCATCCGAGGTGGTAGATTAAAGTGCTTTGGTTGGGGCTTGGAATCTTACCATTGCTTGGAGGTAGAGGGGCAGTTCCTTTTGCTGCCTTGCAGGCCAACACAACATGTCTTGAATTGGATGTGGGCTGAGATGGGGAGCCAGTGAAGGTCTCGGAAGAGGGGGGTTACGTGGGAGAACTTTGGTTGGTTGAATACTAGACGTGCTGCTGCATTTTGGATCCGTTGTAGGGGTCTGGTAGCAGAGACCGGTATCCGGCGAGTAGAGAGTTGCAGTAGTCTAGACGTGAGATTACTACAGCTTGGACTGTGCCACTTCATTTGTGAGGAACGGCCATATCCTTCTGAAGGAATGGCCTTATCCTTCTGATAATCATATTGTTGAAGAAACTTTTTTGATATACCTAAAATTATATTCTACAACAACAAACCAGTACAACTTGAGATTTGAATTGAAGTGAATAGGGAAGATGAAGCCAGCACTTACGGTGGAGGAATGGCTAACATTGGTGTGAGGACTTCATATTGAGGGAAAGGAAACTACGCAATTGAGGCTTTAACAAAAGTTCAATTCCACTTTAAGTTTTGGGGGTGCAGTTTTATGATTCTGCCGCCATCTCGCAACACAGAAGCTGATAATGACACGAATGGTGAGGATATCTGGGTAAAATTAGCTCTGAGCCTCAGATGGAGAAGGGGGAATTGAGTTTCAATTATTGCCACTAATAGGGTGAGCGCTTTGTTTGGAGATGCAGACCTCTATAAGGGGTTGTGTAGACCATACAAGCTGCAGAGATTCTGTTCACGATTATGCAAATACAGTTCCCTGAAGTTATCTTAGCTGGATACAAATCATCATAATGGATGAAAATTAATTAACTAAATATTGTGATGTCTGACAGAAGGTAGTGTGTGTGTGTGTGTGTGTGTGTGTGTGTGTGTGCGCGCGTGTGTGTGTGCTTGTGTGTGTGGTGGAGGGGGTGCAAAGCGACAAAGATTTTGGGCGGCATGCTTTGTTTGCCTGGCAGAAAAGCTGTTAAGGTCTCTGAATCGACTTCTGTGGGCACATCTCAGTGTGAGTCCTCGTCAGGCTGTGTGTGAGATGCTATCTGTTTCTATGAACACATTTCAATCACTTTGTCAAGGTTGTGGAGATAAGGTCTTAATGCCTCCAAACGTTTTCCTCTCAGGGCGATTCAAGGGACAAAAAATGCTCACAAATAGCTACATTGACAGACATAAGCCCCATTTACACTGCCGGTATATACCAAGATATTCAGGGCATGTCCCGGGAGCAGCGTGCCGTGTAAACTGTACAGATATTACGTAACAACCAACCTTCCCGCAGTCCATGGGTGCAATCGCATACCTACTCTCCCCGCTTGTTAGAGGTCTAAATGGGGTGAAATGCTTCAAATGGGAAAAGGTCGTATGCAAACATGCAGACAATGTACCACTAAAAAAAACACACACACACATGCATACAGTATGTGAAATAACTATCAACGTTGCCTTCTTAGGCAACGCCATAGACCTCAGACACACCAGAACAGTATGCAGTATGCCTATTTAATTCCAGGTGTGAAGTGGAGGAGTACAATATGTAGTTAAGGTTTGTTTAGCTTCAAGGCTTTTATTGAAGTAAATAACTATTTATGTTGATGGCCTTCAATTCCGCTTAATGTCCTGCATTTGTTTGCGAGATGTAATTAGGTTGCCATCACAATTCTTTCCCTTTCCGTAAAAACCTTGCTGTGAACAGACATATTTTCTGGCTTTTTGATAGCACACTAGCCAATTTCCTGTAAGACCTTGACAACAGTGTTTTGTTTCACTTATAGTACCTCTCTGTGTCAAACAATTGTTAAAATTTGTATTTATTTATTTGTTGTGTGGCTTTTGGAACAATGGTCTTGTTTGGTCCCCTTTCGCTCTCGAATAGCGATTGCACACACAATACACACAATACAGGGTCTTTATGTATCATGCCCCTTCCTACATTTTCTACACATAACTAAACTTAACCATCTATAATAATTACCTACATAACAGCTTGTAACCTTATACAGTACCTAAACCTAACCGTCTGTAATACCGAAACATAAGCATTTCTGCCTCCCAGGAACAACGAAGGATATCTTGGTCCCACCCAGCAGTTTCTGTAAATAGCATTTGACTCATGGGAAATGTATTGTGCACATTTACCATCGCTGTGGGAAATGTAGGCCTATATATTTGTTATGCAGTTACCAAGTGAACATATGGTTTCTGAGTGGTCAGTGAATGGATGTTTCTACCCACTAATTTACCGCTATTTGTTGGAATATCCTTATCTCTTTTCCCTACAGCCTATCTTAACCAGAATGTGTGTTCCACACAGACCTCTGTATAGTAGTGTCGTATAAGCATGTTTGTCTGTATTTGCTTGCAGTCGAGGTGGATAAAGGCTCAAGCAGACCTACTGCAGCTTAATTGGAATAAATCTCATCATTACAGTTTCGCCAGACGGCCGTGACACATGTTTTATTTCCCGGATAGGTGTTTGGCTTTCACTCCATCTTCTTCACTAGACATTTATAACCTCGAAACGCTGCTCACCGAACACTAAGACGCACCCACATTCATCACCCGTTGTTTACGATTCTGCGCTAGCTTTCCATATAAATGTTGCCATCTATCCTTGAAAAGGGTCGCTCTAACTGACACATCTCATCTCTATAATGCGGAGTGAGCTCTCCTTGGTTTTGGTTGTGTCCTCAAACAACAGTCCCACCGTCCCTGTTCAATCCCTTCCCTTCCTGTCACCGGGGAAATAAAAGTGACTTCGTGAAATTATGCCTGCTTTTGGAATATGGGTCGATCGCACTCCACGAATCCCTCTATCGCTCACATCTCCCTCTCTTTGCTTTTCTTCTCTTTCCAGACCAGCAAAGCAGTGAATAAGGGTGACTTCCCGTTGGCCAACATCGCGTCCCGACGGGCTCTGTTTCTAGCGGCACTCTCCATCACTATAGGAACCGGTGTGTACGTCGGAGTGGTGGTGGCGCTCATAGCTTATCTTTCTAAACCAGGACACATTTAACGGCAGCGCCATCCCGGGACACCGCCGCCAGGGAGCCTGGGGGTGCAGAACGGCCCTCTGGGAACACAGCACTACTGCTCCCGCTCTGCTGTTGAAGAAAGTTTTTTTATTTTATTGGGGGAGCGGGGGTGTACAGTTTTCTTCCACCCTGCCTCTTTTTCCAAACTTCCCATCCCCACAGGCCTTCTGTCAGCTTAGATTAGCCACAGCGACTGGAGGGAGGTCAAGCAGGAGAGAGAGAGAGAGAGAGAGAGAGAGAGAGAGAGAGAGAGAGAGAGAGAGAGAGAGAGAGAGAGAGAGGAGAAATAGGGACAGGATGTGTTTTTGTTTTTTTGTTTTTTTTGTTGGCTGACGATCAGCACCTGAGAGCTGGATGCTTCGCAATCTGGAGCAAAGTTTGCATCCCATTGTCTTTATTCCAATCTGCTCCGGGGTTTCCACCTCCGAGGTCCCTGTACAAACTTTGAACAGAAAAGACTGGAGGGGGGGGGATCCACTGTGGGAAATTACTGGAACCTCAAGGTATCTTCAAGAGATTGTGGAGGATTATAGGACTCGACATGAAATTTCCCTTAAACTCCCTCCCTGTCTCCCCAGCCACACACGTTATTGGAGGCCTGCTTTGTAGCCCTGTCTCTCATTTCAGTTTACCGTCAAATGCTTCCTTCAGTGGGGATGGGATGATTTGACAAGGCCCCCTACTTATACACTCAACATGACACTGCATTTGTCTTCGGGCTGCTTGAGATGAAGAGATGAATTCAGTGCTGTTACAATACATGCCATTCTTCTTGTGTGACGGAACAATTCCACAAATCATATCCATCTGGAGTGTTGATAAACTATTTCATAAGTCAGAAAATTCCTCCTGGATTACTGCGAAAGTAAATGAACTATTAGAGATGATAAAGAACAATGATGATATCAAAGTGGTTTCTGCATCATATTCATGGCATGAATTGAAAGAATTCAGTATTAGCTGTCAGTTAGCTCTTTTGAAGAGATGATTCATCAAAGAAATGCTCTTAACGCTGCATATGATAGCCTCTTAATGGTAAAATGTTAACCTTTTAATTGTTACCAGTATTATAGTTGGTCTTCCCAAGCCCAGGTGAAACCGACATTGTAACATCACCCTTGGATTTGCTGTTAAAACTGTTATTTCTTGTTAGTGTACCTACCCGTACAAGGGCAGGAAGTATGCTGTTTTTGGCCTTGCCACATTTGACAAAGATGGAAGTGATTTCTGCAACTACATTGGAAAATAAATTCAAAACAGTATGTCAGCTTTCAATGCAGTTGAATTTCATGACCAGACATGCTACCAATATGTTATCCTATGCAGCTTTAAATCAAACTAAATCGGTTCACGACCAATACAGTTTTCCAATATCCATTTTGTCTCATAATAATAGTATTTGTTTTTATTGTACTGTTTATGTTCTGTGCTGTCTAAAGACGTCCTCATTGACCTTGCTTTAAGCAGTGGTGTGTTTGGAGCACATCAGAAATTCCCAAGGGTCTCTATTCCAGAATATCAATCATAGAAAACTAATGTGTTTCTGATCTCCCCTCTGCCGCACAGTATGAAAGGAAACACATGTCACTCAAAATGAAAAGGGCTTTGGATTGTGCAAATACAAAATTCAATATAGAAAAAAGAAAATAGCAAAAGCAACTTCTTGACGACTAGCAAAGCACCGGCCCTAGTGAGCTTTAGCATGTAGGGTGTAACATTTGCAGCGGTGTAATGATAAATCAGGTACAGTACACATTGTCAGTAGGAGGTGGGCCCATACTCGAGGCATGCAAACAAGGACTTACAGTGTGACAGTTTTGATTTGAGTACTAATCCATTATTCTTTGCATGCCTGTACCCAGCAGAATACTTTACTGCTACGCATGAATGATTGGCTTGTCCTTTAAGAACTAGTTTTTCATGTCAGATGATGATAAAAAAGCTTTGATTTAAATTGATTAAACTCTGAATGGAACCATATACTGTTACCCACCTTTTTCAATTCAGCTACTGACTCAGAGAGCATTTTAAAGAGATTAGACATATCCACATGCAATTTGAAAAATGTCATTATCTTTTTAGAGACAAACTGACAGTTAATGTCAGATCAACTGACCCACTGTAAAAAAAAAAAGGCTTGATATTTGTTTTTATTTTTACTTGTATTATAAATGGCGAGATAAGCACATACCAATACAAGCAGTGCAGCCCAGCAAGGCATGGTACACTGAGTTTTTCAGCTCTGACATTAATCATACCTGACATTTATGGCGCACAATTAGCTCTCTGTAATGGCTTTTTCTGAGAGAATCTATATTCTCTCGTGCATAGCCCTAAAATAGCACAACCAAATGAATTTCTCTAATAAGCCACTTTGCTCATTGCTGGCTCCTGTCAAGTCCTGCGAGTAAACAATCCATTTACACATCCTCAGCTATGTGAACAATTTCAAATAAACATGAAAGACAGTTCCATTGTGCTAATGAGAAGTGAACATTGCCCGTATCCTCCACAAGGGGGAATTACTTTGCTTGAATAAATTGCTTTTTTCCACTAATTCTACTGGCTGCTTAGCAGCTGTATTAATTTCGCAGTCATTTGACTCCTCTTACAAGGTAAACACCCAGTCATGTTCTGATAGCGGGCATTCAGATAAACACCATTTTGTGCTGAATGATAAGTACATTATTGATCCCCGTTTGGAGGTGTTATTCTTGAGGTCAGTCAGCATCTCATTAACGGATTGACTGTGGTTATTGTATAGCTACTATCTGACCCCTCTGACTACATCCAGTGTGTACCAGCAGGGAAACGCTGGTCATGCCCACAACCATGACCTCCACTGTAACTATACTGAAAGACAATGTATGCTTTCAGCCCTTTCAGAGGACTTTCGTTGCTGATAATGATGAAACAAATGCTTTGTGTTATGTAGCGTGACATTCAAATGGCGTGTTTTCTCTCTGGCTTTCTGGCAACCTGGTATTGTCAAATGTGTTCCAGCAGGCTGTCGATGTCGATGCAATTACGCCTCCGTAATGGGCTGATGAACTTGTCTAAATGACGATGGTGTTCGCTAAACTCATTCATCAATACCACGATCATAGTGTTTTCTTTGTGTCGTGACTTCAGCAACAAAAACATTTTTCATTTCATTTTTCATTTATGGTTAAGGTTTTCCTACCTTGTGTGATGACAACATGTACATAGTGCAAATAAAGACATGGTTGAGATGTAATAAAAAAATACAGCAAAATGGAAGGAAACAAGTCTTTCTTAAATGCGACACACTTGTTTTTCCTTGTGCAACTTTCCCACTTTTTACCTTTATAACCTGGCTTGTAGCCAGGTTGGTGTCGGTGCCAAGACATACAGTATAAAAATAGAACCTGTATCTGGAAGACCTGACTTCATAATTGGGCTTCTCATGATGTTCCCCAAGCTAAACACATACATAGTCTGAGTCTCAAAATGCAGGTGTTTCTACCAGTAAGCGATGGGGGAGCAACTCTAGACGTGTTCCTTTTGGGTACAGTTTAGTACAACTTCCTTAGAGACTAAAATTAATGGATACCACGACAATGTCATTTGCACCTGCCCTTTCATATATGTAGACATAGACCCATGCAGCCTCAAACAGAATTATTAACTGGTCTCCGCATGGGACTCAATATGGATTTGTGTGTTATAGGCCTACAGGAGAGAATTACTTTCCTCACGGTTTAGCTAGGCCGAATTGGACCACATAATCGAGTAATTATGTTAGAGCTATGTTCATGCACGTGTGCCATGTGTTGGCTCATCTGCGTGTAGATTCTTGTCCATAATAGCTAATGTAGGTTTAGCATAGCTGTATGATGCTTGTATTTATGCAGCACTGGGTGGGCGGGGAACAACACCGGACAGGGGAGAGCTCTCCTCACAGGAGTGTGTGAGTCAGAACCTGATGTCTTTCTGAGTGAACCTCTCTCAGCAAAACAGACACCGTGAATCACGGCTTACTTATTGGCTGGGGGTGAACAACGCTTCCGTAAACAATGCAGGAAGAAGAGTGTGCGTGATGTGTTTATGTATCCCCTCCCCCACCAGAATATGGAAAACAGTCCTTAACAACCGCCACGGTAGCAGATTGATTTAATAGGCATGGCAGATCAAAAGAACACCATGGTGTTCTCCAGTGTATGGTGGGTGCGCATGAACAAACACAACAGACAGCAGGAAACTGTTTAGCCTCTGGTGTCCTGATTTTATACTGAGCAAAAGCAGCCGCACAGGCATCTCCAGGAAAGACCTTATTTGTGTATTGAAAGAGACCGAACAGGCAGAAATGTGTGTCTGAAAAAGACAAAGAGGTGTTTTGAGACTTTTTAGTTTCCACGCAAAACCTTTGTTTGCGGTTGAGAAGTCTGAAGTTACCTGGATACTGGAGACACATGACCTAAACGCTATGACTTAATCTTACACAATACAGGCATCACATCCTCTGTGTGACTCAGCCTTGTGTTTTACATGTTTATAGTTTTGACATTGACATTCAACACGGGCAGGCCGATGACTCGGGTCAGTCCTTATCATTGCAGAAGCTGTTTTCCGTGGATGGACGCAAATTTATAGAGAGAGAAAGGATCATTTTTTCAATTGATTTAGTGATTTAGTGATTTATAAGAGAAACACTCTCTCTCTCTGCATTTCTATGAAGAACAAAACAGCAAGGCATGTCAAGATTCTATCAAATATTGTTAGGCCATTGACCTATTTAAGGAACCGACCTGGGTGTAAAACAAACTCTTACACCTGAGCTAATTGCACCCTGCATCCCATGTGACCTTCAAGGAGCTGACTGTGAGGTGAAATCATGTGTTAGTTAGGTACCATTGTATTTTGAATGCACTAAACAGTCGCTGTGGGGAGGATTGCACAGCAATGCTTTGGAAAAGAGACAAATATAGAAAGAGGCAGAGTTTGATAGAGAAGGTTATATAGTTTGTTCTAACAGAATTGTATCGTTCTCCCAGGAGGCCATATGGGAGATTGGGGAGAATAATGAATAGTAGCCCACTGGTGTCAAACTTCCTTTAAAGATAGTCTTGAGCTTTGTTTGGGAAAATACAGTTCATCTTGGGCACCCAGCGAGAGTCTAATTCCAGCTATAAAGCTGAGAACAAAACATAAAACATGAAATGAAAGGCAATATAAGCATGTCTCCTCCTACTGAGGTCACCGTCTGCTATTTCTCACAACTCTAAAATAAGAATCATTGAAAATCTGAGTTCACAAATCTTCACTAATCTATTGCATTTGAATCACTGTCTTTTCTTTTTACATTGGTTTTGTAAATGGAAGTTATCTTATCTTATGTTTTAATTAAATAGCTTGGGGCAATGAATATGTTTTAGACAGATAGTGAGGCCAGATTAAAGGGTCTCATTTAGCGTGTAAGACTGCAGCATCTTAAAAAATTGCACACCGAACGCGTTCCAGATTTGAAGCAATGTCATGAATTTGTAATGCCCGTTTGAATGTGAAAGGAGCATTGAAGACCCAATCACAAAATAAACCATGCAGGTATGCAAATATTGTGTCCTTTAAATTCTCCAATCTCCAAGACAACAGGACCAGGGATACTGCTGTTTGTTTACACTGGATGATAGCAGATATCTTATTTTGGTTATCAAAAAGGACTTGGCACTACCTTATTATCTCTTGTATAGGTCCCTTATCCTTCCCACATTCAACAAGGATTTGCATCACTGTGCCATCTACAAAATACATTCTCGCCAATTTCTCAAAAATTACATTTCTTGTCTATTTCTCTTTAGTGCTCCGGGATTGTCATTTTTCCTTCTGTAGGAGATATTGTATGTGTTATGCAAGTGGTCTATACAGTAGATACCAAGGTTATTACTGATCATGAAGAGGAGGTGAAATATGACTGGCTTTAAAGCGCTCCTATAAAGGAAACCTCTGATACAGGTCCTGAGTATAAACCTGGGCCTGCAGGGCTTGGCTTCATCTGTGATTCCCACGTACCTCTCCTTGAACATGTATTTACTGGGAAATCCTTTCAACGGGGTAGCAGCGAGGGATTTCATGTTTTCACACACACTCTATCCTGCATTTGACCACTGATTTATACGTATAGGGAAAAAACAAGATAAAGCTAAGGTTATCTATTTTCCTCAAGTCCTTAAGAAGAGCAGTTGGAAAAAGAATGAAGGAAAATATAAACTTCCCTGCATGTTGGCTGCAGGGAAGTTTGAAAAGCCAGGAATAGCGGTGAGTTGTTTTTTTAAAGATAAGGGACAGTAAAAAGCCAAGCAAGCAGTTATCAGTGTTGATAAAATAATAGAGCTACAGGCGATGTTATTCCATTTTACAGACTGCTTCTGAATATTCAGATAGGGGAAATATCTGTAATGCTTTATTACCAAAGAGATACAGTGAGAATCTTGTCTTTATGTCATGAATGTAGAATCTGTTTGTTACATTCTATTTTTTGAGTAATATTTTTAATGGATACATTACAAAGGGTATTAAACTATTTTATTAAGAAAACAGAAACAAAAATGTTACGAGGACCCTAATCCGTTTATCATGTTGTTACTGGACTTAAAGGAAGGATGTTTCTTTGAGGATCTAAGAATTAATAAAGCCATACAGATGATTCAGCCATAACTCGATCACTTTGGGTAAAAGCTTGCATACCTTTGTATTCTCATCCCATTGTCCCTTCCCTGATAGACTATTTCAACAGTACAAAACCATAGCACACCCGCTAGACATTGCGGTAACATCAAACCTCTGGATATTCCTGGTGGAGCTCCAACAACTGTGTTGCCTAAAGTTTGCCAAAATTTGAACAGACATAATATAAATTTGCCGTTCACGCTAGACAGATTTCTTGATATTGTTTTTTAGGATGATGCAAAAGGTTTTACCTCAAGTTAACCAGTAAAAAAGAATTAAAAAAAAGCTATCCTCTTCTGTTGTATTAAGTTATGAGCTGTTGGTTATGAGCAATGTTTTTAGTTCTCGAGTTGTGTTTTCCATTCACACTGGCAACTATTCCAACGTGATTACACCTGAAGCAAGAAGAACAAAACCCTTAAACGTTCAGTTAATGGAATTAGTGTAAGCAAGATACAGTAGTTAAGTGGCACTTCCATTTTCACAATAACACACACATAGCACAAGCAAGCAAAATACACACACACACACACACACACACACACACAATGATCTGAATGGTTTGTAAAACGGAGAATATATTATATTAATGTTTTACCAGATCTCTTCTTTCTTCCATATTGGCTTTGGTGCATGTTCAGTGTCATCTACCTAGCCTTGTCTCTGTATATAAAATACAAACATTGACAAGGGAAAGAAGAGGATGGATGAAAATAAATAGAGGAGAACAATAAAAGCGAGATCTAAGCTCAGCCTGTTTAGAGTACTGCTGTGGGCATCGTGCTGACAGATGCCAGTCCTTGGAAATACAATTTAAAGTCGCTCAGCAAGGATATGGAACACATATATCCAGCTCTCTGCCCATTTGGCTATAAAATGGGGGAATTTAAAAGCAGAGCTCCTACTTTTCACTCAGAGACAACATGACTGCTGTCTCGCCAGCGTGGGAGGCAGATGCAACCGTCTATCTGTCACCAATGTGTAAGTATAGGATTACATAGCCATTTCGTTAACCGAAGCATTAAAAATGCATCGCGCTATAGTTTAAGGGGCTTAGCACCTTCACATTAGCAGAGACTTGGCAACTGCTAGCTCTAATTAAAACCAAGGCTTGCCTACAACGGCAGGCATTGTCAGAATTTGGTACAGTGCAAGTGGAATGTCTATGAGGTAAAGCCAGCTTGAAAATGACAGGCTAAAGTCAACGATCAATCCTTCCCCATTTCTCACATCTGAATAGAAAAAAATATATTTTTTTGACTTTTAATTTGATGTGTTTGATCTGTAATCAAAATTTTTGAAAAAATAATTTTTTGACTTAAGTCAAGTGTACTTATTATTTTTAAGGCAATCAGTTGCCACAAATATTTTAAGTTTGGAGGTAAATGATTTTGAGTTGTAACAAGTCTATGTTTTTGAGTTATGGGTAATCAGAAGATTGATTGAAAAAACTAATACATTTTATGTTCATGAAACGTAAAAATCCTGAGTTTTCATGCTTGAAATGATTAAGTTCTCTTGAGTTATTGCAATGAGAAAGATGAATAAATATTCTGAGTAGCAGAAACTGAAAATGTTTGAGTTTGCTTAATCAGTAAATTTAATTTTATTATAATTTAAAATTATATTTAAAATAAACTCAAAATATATAAGTCATGATATACTCAAATGTTTGAGTTTATGAACTTAAAACATTTGTGGCAACCGATTACCTCACTTTTTTAAGTTCTGCTTACTAATTCGGGTTTACAGTGTAGATAAGGCTTGTTTCCACTCATAGGGTACGCTGGAGACTCAGGTGGCCGAGGTAATTAGCTAAGTGATAAACGCTGTACTCCTCCATGAAAAGATGCTCACAAAATGTCACCAAATGCCATGCGTGACGACACGCACACTTCTTAGTGATAGCACGTTTCATTCCCTAATGATTCCAACCAGACAAAGCTAAAATAAAATATTAACTGTGATTATATACAGTATAGGAGATACAGTCCATCTTGACTATAGTGAGCTAAAGCTACAAAAACTCTAGATTTTAGTTCTTCTTTAGAAGAACTCTGCTAGTCTCTCTGTGCAAACCCTCACCGGACAGCTATAGGCTAAATTAAATATGCAATATGTAGCTATGCTTTGACAAAGGCGCCAGCCACCCAGTCGGTTCCACTGCCATTCACTGTAACAATACACGTGGCTCTGGCAGGGGAATTTGGGCACTTTCTCCTCTATTCTGCCGGTTCAGCATTCAACTCCGTTTGTCTTCTATTTTATTTTGAAACCCAATCTTTCCCAGAGATTTGGCAAGCTTAAGCTTGGCCCGGTTCAATATCCGGGCATCAGTTGATTATACACCTGTATCTTGTTGACTCCTGAAAATAGTCTTAGGGAACTCATCATTAATGGTGTTGAGCTGGAAACAACAGTCTATGAGGCTTAGCTAATTGCTCCATCATTAGATTCTCTTTGATTAGCAGCAGCAGCTGGAGACAAATTGGGACATGAAACACATATCCCTAGCCTACTGTATGCCTTTATCTCTGGTTAAACACAGAGAATGCCATGTGTGTGGGCTTGTATAAACCTCCCTCTGATCTCCTTGTTTTTTAATAGCTCTTAAAAGTACACTCTTTGGTTGTGTTATTGTGCCTCTGTAGCACCCCCTAGAGTAGAGAAGGGTTTTTGGTAACCCAAGTTTCAATCGCAAGGGTAATTCAATACCCAAATCGAGGATTTCCCCTTTAACCAGATTTTTGGTTCTAGGCTACTGTGTGTAAACACTGACAGAACCTGTACTCATACTTATACATAGACTTAAAAGTACAGATAGCCTGCTGGAAAATGACTCAAGAAAAATCTAAAGTAATCTATTACTACCTGAGTAAAAGGTACATACTGTACATTCTAGAGGGCAGCTTCAATTAAAAAAATAGTATAGGTAAAAATATATATATTTTTTTTATTCATTTTATTTTTAATTGAGTAACGAAATTAAAATAAAAATCGAATGAAGTAAAAGTAGCGCAAACTCCACTGCTCATAAGCACATACAGAAGGGTGACACTCAATAGAGGGCAAAAATAAAATGCCACCACAGCGGCACCAGCGATCTCAGCCACATTGTTGAGATAGAAGTGAGTCAGCGTGTAAGAGAGCCTAATGTGCGTTACCAAGGGGAGCGTCGTTGAGACGGTTCGCCCTTTGAGCAGCCGAGACTCGTGAGGCTTTAGTCCGAAAACCTTTAGAAGGTAATCAGTCATAGTCTTACCAGCCAGTCTTGACCCAGTGAATAGAGCAATCTCTCCTCCGAATGAGGTCAACGTTAAAACAAAAGGCTGGATAAATGTCATCGGGGGAGAGCGCCGGGCAGGGGGAAAGACAGCCAACCCATTCTAGAGATATTCTACATCCTTCTATAGCACTGTAGGCTTCAGACAGAGCGATATAATGCGAGATAGAGAGGAAGGGGGAGAGACAGAGAAATAAAGGGGCGGTCAAGGTAACCAGGGCCAGCTGACAGAAGGGTAGTGATGTACTGCCTTTCTACTGACTTACACGGTGTTGTCTCTGTCCCCAATTGACAGTCAATTACCTCCCAATGACAGCCCCCAGCCCCCAGCCCCCGTCCAGTACTGCGCGAAGGCTTTGTTGACATCCCCAGGGCACAGGCAAGTATCCGAGGCTAGGCTGCGCTGACAAATCAATCCTGCTTGTCGAGCCTCTTCCTTGCGCCAAAAAAAAAAAAAAGAAAGAAAAAAAAAGACCCATTGTGTTTGTGCACAGTGGAGCGCATGGTGACTGATGTCTGGGGAGGGCCTGTACCTGCCTGCCACGCCAAAACCAAACTAGAGAAAGGTTTTCAAAATGAGTAAAAGAGCGTCTGATTGCGGAGCGGGTGATTGTACTTAATTATAGGCTTTTAAAAAGGAAGCGTAATGATGATCAATGGGACAGAAGAATTGATGTTCTCTTTCAAATGTCAGGTCAGCCAGTGCTGGAGGGGTGGACCAACTAACCAACCATCTGCCTGTTCAGTCTAAAATAGAAAAATATACAGCACAAAGTGGCGGGCTCATTGCCTAGGAAACCGTGAGCTCAAGGAGTTTTTGAGATGGACTGAGATGCAGGTGGGGAGCTACTGAAAGCTCCCCCGCCTGCGTCTTTTTGACCGCCATCCATTAGTAAACTGTTCTGCTACGGATCAATTCTTAATTATGCTGCGGGCTTGGCCGTCCAGCTGTTAGGGTTATTGTAGAAAAACTCTCCTCCTGGGTCAAAGGGTGCCGCCGTGCTGGTGAGGCATGTTGATGGAGAAATCGATGCATTGACTCTTTAGCAACAGCAGGACTCAAGAGAAACACACACACACACACACACACACACACACACACAATGCGAAGATACCACACAGAGCGTACACACCTTCGACTAGTGTGTGTGTGTGTGTGTTTCTCTTGAGTCCTGCTGTTGCTAAAGAGTCAATGTGTGTGCGTGTTTTTGTATGCATTCATGAATTATGTTTGCACCTGCGCCCACATGTGTGGGTGTGTCTCTTTGTTATCGTGTGCGTGCACGCGTACAAGCCCAGGTTAATTTGGAGAGCTCCTTTTTCTGCTTCGCGAGGCACGGTTTCCCTCCGTCGCGGTTGTTGGTCCAGAAGGCTGTTCTCCGCGAGGTCTCGCCCGTCGGGAATTAAAACAGCCTGATGAGGATGTATGTGGTCGCCTCTGTAATGAAAGCACAGCCAGGCACTGACTGGACTGACTGGACTGACTGGACTGACTGGACTGACTGTCCAGTCAGTCCGCGCACCGCCGCCGGGGCCTGCTTCTCCATGGACGCCACAAGCTCACGGGTAATAGGCTTCTGTCCTCGACCTACCTACCTATTACTTTCAGGGACCTAATTAATCTGGGTATGAATGAATGGATATTGCATTTCTCTATATGCCCCTGCCACCCCCATACTACAGCTTCTTTCTTTTCCCTTTCTTTCTCTTTCTCTTTCTTTAAAATTTGTGAAATTTAAATAGCAGTGGGGGTAAGAGCTCGGAGTGTTTCCCTTGCAAATAGAGTTTAGTTTCTACACGCGTAATCATATTTATATGTCTCACATTGACATTGTTGGTTTTTTGTTATGCATTGCTGTTTTCCCACTGACCCGGCGGCGTTTTCTAATCACTCTCTCACTCACAGAAATGCAAAGTAGCTAGATTTCATTAAAAATCAAGCCGTGTTAAAATAATTGCTCTGATGTAATCAGTGCGTTTCAGTTATTAATGCCCTAGGAAATTCATAAGAATAGGCTTTGTTTAAAGTGTCATTAATTTATTTCTGAACACTAGAGGGCAGAAGTAGCGTCTTATTAGCTCACAGCTAAGCCAACCCCTCCCCAACGCCACGTCATTTCGTCATTGTCATTTCGCCTGGAGTCAACTTGGACAGGTATAGTATGCAGTTTGATTACATTTGACTAATGTAATCCATATGTGATATTGTAGCCCCCAGGTTTAGAATTCCATGTGCATCCAATGCACAATACTGGTACAGGGACTGGGAACCGTCCCACAACATTTTGTGCCTTGTTTTTATTATTTAACAGCATAAAACATGGTGATTTTAAAATGTATCTTTGAGCTTGGCTGCAGCATAAAGCGTTTCCTCTCTCTTCAAACCCATCATTTGAGTCGATACCCAAAGAAGAGCTAGCTTCCATATATTCCATATATTTTATTTTTCCATATATTTTTCGCTTTCTATCTGTTCCCTCTGCTTCAGAGTGTGGGAGGAGTACAGAGAGCCCAGCGTTAATGCCTCACACTTTCAAATGGAACCCAATTGACGGGGGATGTGTGTTCATTTCATTCGCCTGATATCAAACTCGGGAGGTAGGAAAGGGGACTGGGAGGATTAGCAGCCGTGCAGACACGCAGCACGTAGGGCTGTCTGCTCCTCTGTTGACTCGCTGGGTTCCCAGTAGACTCTGTGCACACACAAGTAGAATGGATGAGGTTGTTGGGGGGTGGAGGGGGGGGAGTGCGCACACACACACGTCCCGATGCACCACACAGAAAGCCCCGTACTTACATACGTACATGCTGATAACTATAGCAACCAAACATATACCCCGTTTCATCTTTATCAGCGCTGCCACGGGTGTGGAATATGGTACACACGCACACACATACGAATATACACACACTACTCATTTGGCAGCCGAACATTTCATTTCATTTTGAAGTTAAACCGTATCATTTCCCTAAAGCTTCACTAAGCAATATTGCTACTCATAAACTCAAGTTATCCGAATTCAAAGAAAAAACATGTCTGAATCCATCCCACAACTCACTTCCTGGCCACGATAACCAAGTTAATAGAGAGCAAATTGGTTAGAACCACCCTTCACCACTACAACCCTAGGGTCAAGTATACGTGTAGGCTGGTTTGGAGGTGAAAACCTTCACACAACAGCTCTGACACAAATCAGATGGCTTTGACCATCAGCCATACGTGATTGATCCTGCCTACATAAAACCCGAGAGTTTGTGTGCTCAGACCAAAGCGGTGAAATAAAGATGGCGCTTACCATTATCGCAGTGTTCGAGTGCCTCGTTTGACTCCGACACTGCTGGGCTGGCTCGCATAATGGCCCTGCTGTGATTTAGATGTGAAGGAAGGCGAAGCGCTAATGTAACTGCACCACTGACTGCCCTTTAACAGCCAAACTCATCTTAAGAGGATAAAGGAAAACTAGGCCCTTTGTGTGTGTGTGTGTGTGTGTGTGTTTGTGTCTGCGTCTCTGCACGTGTGTGAGCATAAACACGTGACGGTAAGTCTGAGATGTATGCAGGCGGACTTAACAAGACTTGTGGGGTCAAACAGTGCGGCTTTTTCTGTGTGTATTAGACAGAACACGGAGCTCATCTCATAGCCTTCATACATCATCCCAGCAGAGAGGGAGAGAAGGAGCGGGGGGTCTGGCAGGCATTTGTAGAGATATGCTCCGGTAAACAGCTCGTCTTCAGAGCCACTTGTCATCTCTGGGCTCGACAACAGTGAAATGAAGCATCAGAAGGTGAAACAAAAGTGGTTTTGTTGATACCTCAATTCAAATCCATTCATCTTTCATCAGTATGTGGTGCTGTAGTGTTTTTCATTTATTAAAATTCCGGGTATTGATGATGAAGTCCCTTCACTTCTTTTGAGCAGTGAGTCATCTTTTGGTTTGCTGCAGTTGAATGGAAACACATTTTTGACGTGAGTGTGTGCGCAATCATGAGCGTGTGTGTGTTTTTGTGTGTATTTCTCTGTGGGTGTGTGGGTGGTTCTGCTTTTTAGGGTTCAGATGAAACCCACTGAGAGGAGAGAGGAACAAGCCATTTATTATTTTCTCAAAGAGATTTATGGGCAATTTTCGACCCCGGCATGGCCGGCCCTGATATCGGAAGGCCAGTAATCTCGGCTACGGATTTAGCACCCGAGAGTCCGAGGGTCAACAACCTCTTGGTCCACCACCACAGCACTGCTCAACACGTGATGGATGGCCTGGGCCACAGCCGAACAACGCTAATCTCAGTAATATTGTTCCTTTCTGTCAAAACCATGACGACATCCTTCATGTAGACAACTTTAGTTCCCTCCCTCTGGTCAAGTGTATTAACATACTGTAGCACTTCACTTCACAGTGCTAGTAGTATAAAGAGGTGATCAGCATCACACAAACCCAAGTTAGCTAACACTGATTTACTCAGCTGTTGTACAAAACCATTAGTTGTAAATGGATGCAACAACAACACACAACAGCTTCTTCTTAGCATGAAAGATCATTAATTAAAAGATCAAATCATTAATTTCATCATCAGCCACTAATGAAAAAGCGAAAGGTAGCATGTTGTAAGGAATGTATTCGATTCTGATCTTATCATTACAATCTACAATGACATTGTAATGCCATTGTGTTTCTCCAAGCAATTAAGATCTCCCTCTTTCCTACCAACATAGCTGGGACAATTAATGAGACACGTTATGAACATGTAATTATAATGGCATTAAAGGATAATTAAAAATGGGGCACTAACTCCTAATTTTCATCAGTGTAGCCATCTTAGTGGTCTATAGGGTCTGGCCATAGAAAACACACACACAAGCAGTGGTTGGCATCATTAACTTGATCTAGATGAAAGTGAACTGTTTGACCATAAAATATATCCTAATAGTCATGGGAGAATGATCAAAAGGTAACTAACTAAACCCCCAGGGTAAGTAAAACCCACGTTGCAGCGCTTAGGGAATTCAAAAACTGCACAAGGCCGAGGGGAGCTAAGCCTACACAACTTCCTCTATGAATGCCTCTCAGATCTTATTCATAGTTTATTAACCTTACTAACCTAACCAATACTTAGATTTAGAAAACTTTAATGTCCCCGATAGGCAATTTGTTGTACAGTAAAGGCATATTGACACATAATCCACAACACAAACATTGAACCTGATATCTACAGCACCATTTATCTAACACATAACATACACACATCAATAAATAGAATAGAGAAAAAGGAGGAGTATATTGTACAATGTAATAAATAAATAAAAACTACTGCACATTACTTAACATATATTCCTTCAGTCATACCCCTGACTGTATAGGAATGAGTGTTTTGCTCCGTTGCTTCTGACGTTAGAGTATCTTTTTCTACGACCAGAAGGGAGCGGCTTAAACTCTGCTGAAAGTGGATGGGTTGTATCCATACAAACCTTATCTGCCTTCTGTACCAATCTGATCAGATATAGTTGCTACAGGTCTACCTGTTGCTGACCAATGATTTTTCCACAGGTTTTAACAATCTTCCCCAATTTGTTCCTATGCATATTTGTTCCTAAAACTTCCTTAGACGAACATACTAATTTCAACTGTGTCAAACAAATGTGTTTTGAGGATTTAGTTATACTATAAGTAAATGTCAACCTGCAATTAAAAAGCGTTGTCTAATGTTGTAATTTGTGTTTTGTTGTATTCAGGCATTTGTTTTATTAATTATTGTTCATTGTTGTTGTTATTAAAAGCATAGGGTAGTGCGTCATTTTGGCCACTAGGGAGGGGGGCTGAGCAAAAGTGCTGGGCATGGCAGCCCAGCACTGTTCGAATTTGCATTTCTATTACAAAATCTTTTTTTTGTCTGTCCGCCCCGCTGGTGTTATTGTGGTCAACAACTTTCTTGAAGCCTAGGCCTACTGTTGTAGGAGTATTTTAATTTATTAAAATACTGAATTTATTTTAATTTTCTCAAATTTTCTCAGAATGATTGGTCAGATTTATGCGCTCAGTATGTATACAATAAATATTCGATACCCTGGTCAAAAAACTGAGCTGTTAAATATTCCTCTAGTGTATTACCATATCCTGGGATTTCATTCTGGCCCACTCTATTCTCTTCTCTTCCAGGTGGGCTGTAACTCCTCAACCAGTCGGCCAACACAACTAGCTGACTCACGAGCTCATACAGTGTAGCTGACAGTGATCCCGCTCTCGAGACTAAACCTTCTTGGTTTAGTATCCAACATTAACGCAGTGCAGCTGTTCACTAACTTTAGCATTTCGCAGCTCTCTTGAAAATACAGTTATGGCCAGCTAGTCACAATGTTATTCACCATTACACAGATAGCCTGTTACAATGAATGCAATGATTTATTCATTTGTTTCCTTGCAACAAGCTCTTTCAACATTACTTTTGGATGGATAAGGCCTTTGTGGCCGGAATATATAATCCACTATTTAAAGGTCCCCTATCGTAAAATTAAAGTTTTTGTGTGTTCAGTTGTGTTTTCTGAAGCGACCTAAAAAGGCTGGACTAATCTGTCAAACATGTCATTTAGCCATTAAACCCAGCTAATTAATTTTGCCTCCCAAGTATGACATCCTTTCTGTATTGTATAATTGTCTATGGCCTTTCATCCCGCTACCAGTCAAATAGCCAATGAAGTTAGGGCAACACCAGCTGGAACATACTTTCCAGCTGGAAGGGAGAAAAGGTCTGTCCACAGCAACAGTTGGAAATTGTAATGATACAGGGCCTTTAAATCCACTTAAATTCAATGCACTGCCATAGTGTTTATTTGATAAAACGTAACACATCTGATGAAGATGTAGTGAGAGCCAATCCAGCCCTAAACTATAAGGGAGCAAGCCAATCCCTCAGCATTTCTAAAGCCTGTCTAATCTTTGTTTTGGCACAGCTGTGGGACTGTAGAGAGAGCTTTGCCTTACCTGGAAGCGTATAAGACACATACGCATACACATACATCTCTTGGGATGTGGTTGTTCACAGATACCTGTGCTCTCGGGCTGTCTCATTCTACTGTTAACGCTGACAGTGGCAGACATTTACTGACAATAGAGTGGAAACGAGAGAAGACTGACGTGTAGAGGCACATTTTTAACCCTTCTGTTTCTGTACTCTTATTCACGAACATCTCAATAAACTCTGGTCACTTGTAATGTGGCTCATAGGATAGCACTCTCACTGCTGGGTCTGTACTTTAACTATATTATTGTATATTTAATTCATACTTGATAATTTAGGTTCATCTATAGGCTAGTCTTTATGGTCATATTTTTCTTCTATTCTCTCCCTCTTCCCTCCGCCATCCACTCCAATTTCCTCTCATAAAAAATGGATATATCCAGACATCTTGCGTACACATCCTGTCTTTTTTATTTGATATACATCCCTGTTATCAGCTAGCCAACTTTTAATGCTGAATTTGACAAACAAACAAGCGCAGCGGGTCATTTCTGTTTCTTGGCACATTTCCCCCTGAATGTGTGAGTTAGGAGACAGACGGGCCTTGTTTCGCAGTGGAAACGTTACCCGTTCAGCTCAGTCTCAGGCACACTTTTTATCTGAACAGTGGCCTGCTGCCCTGCTATACGGGGCACGAGCCCTGCAGGAAAAATGTTGGGGGAAAGTCAGACATTGTACAGCACAGCTGGGACTGTGACCGGCAGCCAAGATTGCAAGTCACTGCCACTTAGGCGCTCCATTGGCTGTTAAACAACAGGTCGTAATAACATTGGACCTCAGGAGCTATGAATAGCTGCTGGTCCCAACCAACTGGAAATAAACAGCGCCTCCCTTGCCTCCCACTCTGGAGGGCTCCCACCGACACCGGGAGCACACAGCCACGTGCACGGACGCACCACGTGCACGGACGCACCACGTGCACGGACAGGTGCCACGGTGCTCCAAAATAACTACTCACATTCAGATTGTCATGCTTGTAGCTGTGCTCAAATGACGGCAAGCAAGCACACACAGCACTAGATGTGCGACATACATGTCTCCTACTCTCTGTCTCTCTCCTCGCCTATCTCTCTCTGCTTCTCCTGCAGTTGGAGCCTCCAGACTCCAATGGGAAATGGGCATGGGAAATATGACAGCCCGCGCAAGCAGCAGAGTGACTAAGGCAATCTGAAAAGTAACCCCCCCCCCCAGGCCGAGCGCATCAGTAGGGGATTATGCAGGTGGTGTGGCCCGGGAGGCCGCCCGGACCCCAAAACAATCAATACCTGGTTTTTAGAGGAATAGCCAGCGCAGGGTAGCTTAAAGCCTTGCCTGTGTCTTGTTTTAAATCACCGACCCCCCCCACAAACACACACACACACACACACTATATCAGTTCCTGAAATATCTTCGTTGAATCATTATGGGAGGTAGAGACCCATAAGCCTCTTCCTGTCCCTGTCTACCTTGTGCGTCATATGTGTGCTCAATTCAATTACACAAACCAATGTTTGATGTTTGTCATTCTCTGTGATTGCTGTCAAAACAAGCATTTGCACGGATCTTGTCTTCTCTGAATAATGTGGCACTCATTATTATTGCGTGACTTCACTTCACTATAGTAGCACCCTCGCTGGGTTACGCGGCACCTCTCGTTTTCGGTTGCTTGCCAAGCCGTTTAATATTGCGAATTGCGCCGCGTGTCGATTGATTGCCAATTAGACTGACAGACGGCAGCCTCCTGGTTCAGGTTTAGGGACAAGATATTGATGCCCGAGGCTCTCTCACTGTGCCTTTGTCTGGGTTTCTGATAGGGTACATTAGTGTTACCATGGGGACATAGAAATGAACTGCTCTCCCATTTGCACTCTGTTGAGACTGAGAGAGCTGCTTCCTGAATGCTAAGCAGTGTTTTTGTGCCTTCAAAAGGCGACCGAGGATTGATCCCCTTGAGCGACAGAGGTGTCTTCCATCTCTGAGATCAATTTACCTTCCTGGCCAATCCACCCTCATGCCGTCTGGAAGGGGGAGCACAGAGCCTTATTTCAGATCAGGATTTAGGCTTGTGGGACTTTACCCTTGTCTACTGAGACCTGTGTGACAAACATGCAGCTCTCAGTTTATGTCTGCTCAACATCCAACATAAAGCATTTTTATAAGCAACACTATAACTTGTACACACACATTTGTTTTTGAGTTATGATTGTCACACAGCTAAAACCTTAGAAATGCTAACTTGAACAAAAATGCTAACTAACAGATTATATCAACTATCATTCATTTACATATCTTAATGTCATTGGATGGCGTACAGTTTACCAGAGCATATATTTAGCATGGAAAGCTTCCGGAGACATCTACTGCGCTACGGTCAGATGTGGGCAATCTGATGGATATGGCTCCGCCTCCATCCTCCCACAGATGGAAGAGTTCAGACAGACCAATGAGACGCTACACCTGTAGTGGTGGGAATTTAAAATCTTTTTACTGACTCAGATCTTTTAATCTCGGTCAGTAAAATTGCCTAATCGTTTTGCGAGTCATTTCGTTCATTTTAACTATAGGCTAAGTGCGACGCTGTAGAAAAAAAAGATGTAAAATGTAAAATGTAAAAAAAGAGCGCACGGCGACATGCCTATACAACTGTCACGTGACAAATGACCGAAAGACACAAACCCGAAGACTAGTTATGAGTCGTGAACTAATCATT
>JAOEHI010002460.1:0-11657 GCA_025447815.1 Percopsis transmontana
AGGTAGGGGTTACATGGTGCTGTTACATGGAGCAGGTAGGGGTTAGGCACCTTGCTCAAGGATGCTTACAGGTAGGCCACTAGAATAAATATGTAAATATAGTTTTTTTTTGCTGGATATGGATATATATATATATATAAAACAGCATAGAAAAAATAATGTAAGTAAACAGTCTGTGGGAACACCTGGTCAAGGCCCTTCTTCCTCCCTGTAAGGTACCTTGTGAAAACCACACGTACTGCTTTTCTCCCTGGGTCCGGCTTGGGCATTGCTTTAGCACTGCACTCAATCCGTTCCACAGCTTCAGCCCACATGTAGAAATACAAAACCTTTTAATGTTACGCGGACGCAAAGACATTTTAAGTTGATATACCCTATGTATTTTTAATGTGTTTTACTGAAATGCTGCTTGAAAGTTTGTTACGTACATGTTTAATGTGTGATTTCCATCTTATTTTGTCTTCTATTATCACACTAAGAAACATATTTTATTACAGGGACAGAACGGCGATTTAAAGCAATTTGTGTAGTAGTTACATCAATATATTTTATAAAAAGTAACATTTGTTACCATTTGAGGACATACAGTTCCTGTTGGAAAACACAATGTGTCAAGATCAGATTTAATGTTCTAACATTCCTTTCAGTAATCCCTTGGTAACAGGGTTTATTGATCTGTATAACTAATGTAATCTTTATAACTTTCAGATAGAACAGAAGGAGACCTACAGGTGACTACCAATGATTGTCATGTATTCATTTAATAAATCTCGAATAAACTCATAAACATGAATAGCATGTCAGGCCCAACAACAAAAAGGTAATCATATTCAAACATTTGCACTTCTTCACCAACTAAGACCACACCACTGGGAAGCTGAATGTTTGGTTTATTAAAAATAAGGAACAGGGAAAGGTCTGCAAACCCCAGGGAGTTGAGGGTGCTCAGGGTGCAGGGTGGGGTGCTGTCTCACCGCAGGGAGTCTCCAGGCTCCAGAGGAGAACGGGTTAGACACCTATACAGGCTTGGGAGGGGTCTTGTCTTGGGGGTTAGGTGCTCTTTGAGCCCCAAATTAAGATGTGG
Source organism: Percopsis transmontana (assembly GCA_025447815.1). NCBI lineage: Eukaryota > Metazoa > Chordata > Actinopteri > Percopsiformes > Percopsidae > Percopsis > Percopsis transmontana. Next base: position 1,085 of record JAOEHI010002460.1, read on the forward strand.
AACTTCATTAGTTGGGATCATCAACAGCTTATATATTTATTTATATTCTGATCTGATATGAATTAGTAGAAAGTTAGCCCATATTCTTGGTTGCTCTTCCATCACCTCCTACAGTAGCATACTAATATAACAAGATTACTTATATAATACAGTAATACAATACATGTTCAGTAGGATTACTTATATAATACAGTAGTATAATACTTTTAGTATTTAGTATGATTACCCATTTAGCATAGTATAATAATTTTTTCTAAATTGCTGGCCTATTTTACAGTTTTTCTCATTTACTTTGGTACATTTCTCAAATCATTCAAACATTTGCAAACGAGTAAGTGTATTTCTTGAAGAAAATGTGTACAAACAGCACCACAGAATGGATTACCTGCTGTTAGATAAATTCCAATTTAAAAGACACAACAAAGATAGTGGATCAGCAGTTTCCTTTAATCAAAATGCGTTTTGGGTTCAACACAGCAATGAGCATGGAAGAACAAAGACCCTTCCTTCATACATTGGTTAGAAGAAGAAGAAAACTTTATTTCAGACCCAGGGGGATCCATATCACAATAAAAACATACACAAAATATATACAGTATATACACACATATATAAATCTACATACATACACATACTAACACACACACATATACACACATACATACATATACAAAAATACAAAACCTTCCATAATGTTCAGTGAATAATATACAGACATGTTCGCCAATGGTTCCACAGTCTGGAAGAAAATCTGACAGAACTACGTACAGGGTTAGCCAAAACATTGATTAAGTCATTTTCTGACTCAGATACCCTACACATAAATCTATACATAAGGTTACGTAAAACAGCAGGGCAGGTAGGTACCCCGATACTAACAAACATATGGCTTAATATAGGTGCGTGTGTGTGTGTGTGTAGTGCTCTGCCTAAACATCAAGGTCCAACTACCTCTACAGTGTACAAAGATAAGACAGTAGCATATACTGTATCTCTGTTTCTCTGTTTCGCTGCACTCCCCTCGTAACACAGAGAACACATTTAATTACAAAGTATCAACTGAAACTCTCTCTTTTAACTGAAAAACAAGTTATTTAACACATTTCTGACCAGGATATCATGACCATATATGATATTAGCGGACACAAGGCAGAGACATTTACACCTGCAGAAGCCTGTAACTTGCTCAAAATCCTTAGTTATCTCTCAGAAGTACATATTTATGTCAATGAACATGTCAGTGCCATCAGAATGACCAGTCCTTGTGTTGTTTACTAAGAAGATAGTCAAGATGCTTAGCCATGTAGTGGAAAGTCCTGTAATAAGGGCTCCAACAACAGGCTCTTTCGGTCAAGTTGAACCAGCGTGTTGCAAGAGGGGCACAGGTTTTTATAGAAAGACTCAGCAGGGGATGGTTCTCTCCTCCTCCGCCTGGTTTAGGCTGTCGCATGTCGCTCAAGGTTAGTTATACATTGTATACAACTCTCCAGAACGTTCCCAGAAAGCACATCAAGTAAACAATAGAAACCTACACAAAGTGCCTTTTTATCCACTTTGTGCAATAGCTAACTCAAACAAGTGGTCCTACGCACGGAAAGTCTGACCTTGCCTGTATCTTCATAGGCTCCCCATATCTCTAACAGATAAAAGATAATATGAGGCACACCATTTATATTGTAGCACATATCATAGGTAAAACATTTATCATAAGTAAAACACACCACAAGCCATGTTGTCAATATACCAGTGTACACTGCAAGTATTTTCTGAACTATGGCTAGGTTTTGATGACACTGATTGAAAATGCACAAGGCTGCACTTCTTCTGTCTGGCATATATCAATATCAACAGTACAAATAAAATGTTACTGTATGTGGGAGACTGTAAGAGATTAGACAGGATTCACCTTTATGCTTTTAGGCTAGTTCTTGTACTGTCATTTGTTGCATAGCACAAAGGAAACAAATACAACCTTAGAAATGTAAACATAGGAAACGTGCGTCCTACCTGGAAGGGCAGAACTGTACATGCAGTGCTGTATGGGGAATTACAATGCAGTGGTTGATCACTTCACACACATGCCCCTCACCTGAGAGCAACTCATCAATTCAGGACACATTTACAAAGAAAAGCCTTAATATAGAAAATATTATAGACAGATTATGACAACTGGTTAAACCATGTAATGGTTCATGTAATGACTTTGGCCTATGTAATGAACTAATGCCTAGGCCTAGATGTTTCAGGGGGTAAGACTATTCAACAGAGAACCAGTAAATACATTTTGATCAACATGTCATAAGCAGTTGATAATGTAGGAAATAGCAGACAATTGTGGCCTACATAATCATTTGCATGAATGTGTCAAAGCATTTGCAATTTGTTCAAAAGAATGAGACATTGTTTTTATGATATGATATAATGAAGTGACTAGATGATGTGGCAGTTGAACAAATATAGTTTTCAGAATTTCAATTCAAATCTGAGAAATGTACCAAAGCGACTGAGAAGAACTGTAAACTTACCTTGTGTTTTCAATCTTACTTAAGTCCTCTAACTTCCCTCTCCCTTTGCCACCCATCTGAACTGCAACATAATCAAGACTGTAGCAGTCAACTGAATCACAAAGCCTAAAAACACTCACCCATAAGTTTGTTTTCTGTTTTCAAGTCTCAAATATGCACTCTAAATTCATGTATCAAACAAGGTTGATATCATACGGACTTGTCTTCTATGGGAGCATATGTTATCGTATCACAACCTCGTAGCTAGTGGTAAGTCTGCATTGCATGGTTACGACATTATGACTCATAATCAAAATCCCAATACAGAATATGAATGGGATTTTTGCTTCCGGAACCTCCCCGTTGAGCTCTATAGCGATGTAAAGCCTATCACAAAAATCTTCTTTATTGTGTAATGTTAACTTTAATATACTAGCTTGTACTCCAAAATGGATATGCTCACATCACCACCTCCACTCTACAATCACACACCCCAATGTTCTATTTAACTTTAATATTTAACTCTATATAACTTCAATATTGAACTCTCCCCACCCCACAAAACAAATCCCATTTAGAATCCGTTGGATGAAATAGCATTAAAGAGAACAGAACTTACGATTAATAGGCTGTGCATGGTTAACGTAATGGTTTGTTAACTGGCAGTATCCAAACCTAATCTGTTATTAAGTTTGTTTGTTCATATTCTGTTACGTTCCCTAAAACTACTAATTTAGTAGGGGATTATCCAACATGCTTTAATGCACATTAGTTTGATTCAAATATGCTGATAATATACAATGTTATTCTTATTATAGCTTAATATTAGAACTATATAAAGAAAGCAAACGTATAATAACCAAAACAGTTCATACAGCTGCCATAAACAAAACAAGAGAGGGGGGCAGGATAGTCTAGTGGGGTGGGGAAAAGGGGCAGGATAGTCTAGTGGTCTGGGTGTTAGACTCCCAGCCAGAAGGTCGTGGGTTCCTGTAACTGTAAAGAGAGCAAGCCTGACAATAAACTGCTGATCAATAGAATGTGTATTGCAAGTCAAATACAACCTAAGTAAACCTTGGGCACAATACATTAAAAGGTAAAATGGTAATAACCTGTAGGTAATTAAAATATCTTATAACAATACTGAAGGAACCGTGATTTGATTTATTATGTAATATTCATTCATTTACTTAAGTTCACTGTGATGTAGCTATGTTACACAAAAAGCAGAATGTGTGTGTTTTTACATAACAGCTAACACCCAGCTGCCATGGCAAATTTCGGCCTCACATTTCCATGTGATATTGTATTTCCATGTGATATTGTATTTCCATGTGATATTGTATTTCCATGTGATATTGTCACTAACTGTGGTAAACCATTCCTACATCTGTGTTCCTGTGCTCCAGAGGTGTCCTGTGTTCCCTGCACAGGATGGCCGCAGACCCCTCTCCCATTTTGGTAGAATAGGGGTCTCAACCGTATGGCTACACTTCTGTTCAGTGTAAATTAACATTTGTTCCCCTGACTATTGTGACAAGACCCCCCCTTCTGGCCTTTGTTCTTAACTATATAAGCAAGAGTTTCCTCTTTGTTGGTAGAGAGACCCTGGTGAAACATTCTATGTTAAGCCATACATTTTTCTCCCTTGATGTGCACATTGTATTAATAAAGCCTGGTTTCTGACCTACCGCCATCAAACCGGACTGGTCTTAGTGTGTCCGTGGTTACAATTTACCATCAATACATAGATATTTTTTACAGCATTTAGCAGATGCTTTTATCCAAAGAAACTTGAACTGGTTAGCACCAGTTCCAGCAAGCAAACAACATTCTCTTGGAATAATGACAGCATCATATCATCATGGTTACTTAGCTTATGCATTTTTCAGTAGCCTATACATTACTCAATAAAGGCTATTCTTATAAAAAAATATCATTCAATCCTCAAAAATAATGAATTGCTAGCAGCCTCTTCCACATTCATAATCTGTGCAAAATAAAATCCACAAGGCAATCTTAGACCACGAAGAGGTCAATTTCCAAAACCAAATTTCCCTTTCCAACACATTTGCATGGACTTTATAGAACTAAATAAATGCGAAGGGAAAAAGTATTGCCTAGTAATAATTGATATGTTCACCAAGTTGGTAGAGGTATTTCCAAGTGCTCACCCAGATGCAACAGTGGGAAAAGCCTTGGTGAAGGAGATAATTCCTATGGAATATCAGAGAAAATGTATAGTGACAATGGAACCCATTTTGTAAATAATGTCATAACCTAAATGGCAAAAACCTTGAAAATAGAACTAAAAAACCACTGTTCATACCACCCCGAATCTGCAGGGCTGGTGGAAAGACATAATGGTACCATAAAAACTAAACTAAAGAACGCTATGGAAGAAACAGGGAGCTCATGGGTGGAGTGCCTACCTTTAGTAGTGTTGAATATGCATATTATGCCTAACTACAGGACTTACTCCGTTTGAAATGATGTATGGAAGACCATTTATAATGCCCCAATTCACACCCTTCATCAGACCTGAAGGAGAGAGAGAGTCTACCATAGCAGACTATATGGCAAAGATGCTAACAAGGAAAGAGATTTCCTCTGCTAACTTTGTTCCAGGAGATTCATTCAAATGAATGTAATCTCATTGTCAACATAGTTTTGTCACAAGTACAGTTCAAAGGTGAATAGACATCTACAATTGTTTAGTCACATGTTCAGTGGACATAGACAGTGGCATAAGAACACCATTTAAATTCATCACGTATTTCTTTCATTGTATTGACTACATCTTCTGGTGACTCCAGTACAGCCCGTGTCCGGACACAGGCTGATGGCCACGCCTCAGCAGGGGGAGCACAATGTCAGCTGCTGTGGAGACGCTGGCTTCGCAGCCATGGACCTCTCCTCCTCCCGACTCCAGTCTCTACAGTCACATCTGTGTCAATAAATGACATTACTGTGACATGAGTGTGTCCAGCCTGCTTATTGTGCAAACATTAGAACCTATTTATGTTAACTTACAGATATCAGGCTTGTTTGGCCTGTAAATTCAAAAGCACGGTTTGTGTCGGGGTGTTTTCCATGTAGGCCTACCTACCTGAGTCACCCTCACATGCAGGCCGGATGGCAGACAAGGTGGTTTCTCCAATAATGGAAGCGACCTTTTCTTCTTGTGGCGTCAACTCCGGCTTTCCTGTGCCTCTACCTGGGGCAGTGACACTCTGTCGATAGGCAGCGACACGTTTCTTCACCTCTACTTTGATGTCGGACCAGTTTTTCTTTATTTCAGCCACCGTACGCGTCTCTGCATTGACTGCTGTATTGACGCTCTGCCACTCCGCTGCCTTGCGCTTATTGCTGATTCCAGACGACCAGCCACCAAATAAAACATTTCTTCTCGTCTCCACTTCCGTTATCAGCACTTCGATTTCGCACTCAGTGAAGTTCTATTTTTGGTGCTTGTCTTTGAGCCTGATTTGTATTTTATGGGAGGAGTCAAGGCGGGGTGTGTGGCTCGTGCATGTGCGCTCAATTTCACGTTGATTGGGATGTATAAAGGAAAGGTGTGCAGGACCTGGCGTACGCCTGGTTTTATACATGTGGATATTTCTGTGCGTACGCACTTTTCAGATTTTGTGCTTACGCCATCTTTTAGTATGAAAGCTACGCAGTCTTTTATACATGAGGCCACAGGTCACAAAAGCAAAGATTTTGGGGAATTATAGCAATTTTCTATACTTTTGAGGCATAAGCAGTTGGGAAATAACACTTACTAGGAACAACAACAAAAAGTTGTTACATTGTGCAATTGATTACTGTACATCTTATATACAAAAAAAAAAGAAAGAAATTAAACATTCTAAGTATATTTTTTAAATAGAGATCAAGACAGATTATTTTTACATTTACAATATTTAGCAGACGCTTTTATTCAAAGCTTACAATCAGGGCTATATTACATGCACCAGTTATCATAGCAAACACCATTCTGTTAGAATGATGACAGCAGCAGGTCAATGGGTGTCATTTAGGTATCATATATCACCTATTAACGTATCATTCAATCAGGTCTAAATAGGCCTACCGCCTAACGGCTTCATTTTCTAAGAGCTGCTCTAACATCGTGCAGGAGAAAGACAGAGACAGAAGATAACGGATCGTCCTAGAGAACTTCTGTTAGTGAGTGGTAGAGAGGTAGGCCTACCCGTACCGAGGTGGGGATGGTTGGCTACTCGGTCGTGACAGCCGTTCTAACTGCTGGCCAGGGAAGAGCGACTCTTGCGCCCTCGTAGGGTGGAGCTGGGCGGCAGCCGAGCACCGGAGCGCTGTGCCCTGCCTTCCCTGGTGCCTAGTGAGCGTTACCTGCTGTTCACTGGTGATGCTTTCATACGGTGTGACGCGGAACTCGTCTCCAGTCTGTTTTCTGTACCCGGACGGGAATGCGCAGCGCACCCTCTCCATGGCAACCGCCTTATCGCAGTCGGGAGGACAGAGCAGTAATTGTAACCTTTAACCTTTAACGGTTAACCGCTGACGGCCCGACTCCAGTTTTGTTGCTTTGACTCTTCACCATGTCATCCGCGACGACGAGATACATGTCACCCGCAGAACTGTACCTGGCCGACGGCCTCGCTGGAGCCTAGCAACGTAGCATTGTTCGGCTAACGGGCTAGCTTTTGTTTCGGACACGGGCAGGCCCGACGCCGACGTCCTGTACGTGACGTCACCACGCCGGCATGACGGAGCGGCCGCCCCTGGCGGACAAGGCGCTGACGGAGGGCTTCGCGCGGCTCCGCTACCGCGACGCGTCGCTGCTCGTCTGGCAGCAGCAGCAGCTCGAGCTGGAGCGCGCGCCGCCGGCCACGTACCTGAACCGCAGCCAGTCCGCGTGGTACAGTCGCCACGGCAACCAGCCGGTGCTGCTGCGCGACCAGAGGGCGGCGCACGAGTCCCGCATCTGCCTGCTGATGTAGCCAGCAGGGTTGCATCTCCATGGCGACCATCTCACCCGGAACCAGGCCCATCTCCATGGCGACCATCTCACCCGGAAACAGACTGTTGTTGATTACGCAGACTGAGGCTGTATTTAGCATCAGTGTGTGCGTGCGTGCGTGAGGAATCCCACCACGGAGTCTTGTATGTTTATGTATTTATTTATGAAAACAAAGAAACAGAAAATAATGATCCCATAGTAATTCCACCACACCCCGCCCCCCGGGGCTAATCTCAGAGGAAGGAGTGCATGCAGCAGATACACAAAGTCACTTTGTCTTTCTTATTAAAATACAAAAAATAACCATCATCGTTTTGTTGTTGAGGGGAGGAGGTGAGGAGCGTCACCACCGTCATCACCATGGCAACCAGGCAGAATGAGAGCAGGTGGTTGTGGGTAATGAAGGCAGCTCTAAACCAGTTGGTCTAACTAGAAAATCTCAGGTTAATCCTAGTTAAACTAATCAGATATCCAGGGTTAATACTAGTTGACCTAACCAGATAATCCCGGATTAATCCCAATTCGTCTAACTAGATGATCCACATTTAAGGACAATCCGTACAACAGGATAATTGGGGTGATGCTCATTAATAAGATCATTTAAAGACGCTATCCATGGTCTATATCTCCTCCATGTTTCCATGTTTATTGTGGACACAACTCTTGATGTTCTGTTCCAAGAGGAGAGCGACACAATGCTGGAGTTTGATAGTTGATGTTGGCACACCACAAAAAAGGTCTTGTAAAAAATAATAAATACATTGACATAAAAATGTTATGGATAGCATCTTCAAACCAAGTTTAAGAATGGATCCAGGAAGAATTAACCTGGAGATGTTCCCATGAAGAGAAACAGGAAGTGTTGGACACATCAGACGCTAACCCAGTGAACCACGACCCCCGAAAAGAAGTGAGCCCCATCTTTAATAGAACATATAAATATAGAAACACCACCATTAAAAATGTACATTTTAATAAAGAAAATACAACTACAATAAAAATAACTTAAAATAAATGTTTTTGAAGTTATGCACTTTTTTTTGGTGAGAAAACGTCTATCCCGGCCCTCGCAGGCTCTTAGCCCGGCTTTAACCCAACCTGACAGCAGTAGTGTGTCAGTTGGTTCACAACAAAGTCCCATTGCTGCATTCAGACAGTATGATGGGGCAGCTCCTGCTGAGCAGTGGTATCTTAACTATCATGTACAGTCAGCTGCCACTTCATTAGATACTCGTTGGCCATTTATTAGGTGTTCGTAAAGGCCACATGGCCAAGAGGTTCTGTTGTCGTTCAGAGCAGCTTTAAAGGTGTTCCTGGGATGTTAACACAACAGACTAGTTTACAGAGAACGGTGGTGGGAACATGAGGTCAGATGAGAACGACAGGCTGGTTCACGCTGACAGGAAGGAGAGCCGTTACAACACCAGTCTGCAGAAGAGCATCTCTGAACACAGAACACGTCCGACTTTGAGGTGGAGGGGGCTACAGCAAGACCAGGAGGTGTAGCTAATAATGTGGCCACGGCTGTGTGTACACTGCACATCTGGCTACAGTGCCACTGCAGTATCAATACTAATGTGTACACTGCACATCTGGCTTCAGTGCCACTACCCATAATGCACTAGTACTAACGAGATCCGCTCACTACCCATAATGCACTAGTACTAACGAGATCCGCTCAATACCCATAATGCACTAGTACTAACGAGATCTGCTCAATACCCATAATGCACTAGTACTAACGAGATGTCATCAGGTAGAACTACCGGTCTTTGTGATTGACAGTTCTCAAACTGGCGGTCGCAAAATGATTAAAAAGTAAGAACTTTTTATGTCGAATTATTTTTATTCTAGTTTTGTAAAATATGCGTACATTTTTCAATGGTGTTCCTGTTTGTGTATATACAGTATTTATATGAAACACTTCTTTTGGGGGCTCATGAATCAAAGAGTTGGAGAACCCCTGGTCTACCTCTCTGTCTGCCCACCCGTCTGTCTGCCCACCTGTCTGTCTGCCCACCCGTCTGTGGTTGGGAAACACTAGGAGCTACAAAAACAAAAACCAAACACATCAGCATATTTACAGTGTGTGTGTTCAGAGTTCAGAGTGTGGATCTTGAATGTTGAAATCAGTGTTTGTTCAGTAAAGTTATGAAAATATTTGTTTATATGTACACGTGTGTGTGTGTGTGTAGTGTTGGGTCAAATATAGATAACATGATGCATTTATCACTTTTGCTTTAATGGAAATTATCTACTGCATGAAATTTGCACAAATTGCATATTCATGCATACTTAGCAATAAACTGCTGTTTATCTTTTTTAGAATAGAAACCCAAGAATACATTGGACCGACTGACACATTACTGTTTAAGTTACACTTTTGTGTATAATGTGCTGGTCTGTTCTTTTAACGTCTGTTTGAAATTAAGATCATTCAAATCCAAACACATTGTAGTTGTAGAGGTGAACTCATTGCCATGACTGGACTGTATACTGGAGCGTTCAGACCCCGTATTAAAACGAGACCTATGGATTCTGGATCTCCATCTAAACGTGAGCTTAAGGGTTCCTGGAAGCAAATTACGACAACACGTAGTTTCCCTCGGTCAAATTAAAAACGGTTAAAAAAAAATAAAATAAGTTATCCATCATCATCCAACTGATTTAGTTTTACAGGGAGAGAACAGGACATTTGCCTGTAGCGCCCAGTCAGTGCCAAGGGAAGCGTGGGCACTGATGTGGGCATGAACGTTCACGTTCATGATAACACCATGTTAGCTATCGGCCCAACACTAACAGTGTGTGTGTGTGTGTTTAGTGTGTGTTCAGTCTGAATCAGAGGAAGAGGAACTTCCAGTTGAGGAGCTGTCATCAGAGCTGGAAGAGGAGCTGCCACTCAAACGACTAGCCCCACCTCCTGAGGCCCCGCCCCCAGCCGCTTTCTCTGTCATGGGGGGGGGGGGGGGAGAAAGCGGGGGCGAGAGAGAGAGAGTTAACTATAGAGCAACAATATGCGCTTTATTTTCCTTGTGGTTCAAGTTGTAGTTAACATACTAAATGC